>JAXIUT010056504.1:0-10220 GCA_035586675.1 Eurytoma californica | reverse complement strand
AGGCCGAAAATACAATCTTTCGAAAACGGCATAGGTCGGAAAGTTGTATTTTCGGTCCGCTAGGCTGTAAAATTTATTTAAATACCGTTTCAGTGAAAGTAAGATAGTATTAAAATCACACAATACAATATTTCCTTTCGTTAAAGTAAATGATGCAATTTCGTCTTTGCGACATAAGAATTCAGCTGAATTTAAATACGGAATATAGTAATCCTACTGTTGCTAATCCTACTATTCTATGCAAACAGCAAGGCGCTACAATTTACAATTCGTTAAATATGACCGAGCATGAAATTTAAAAAAGCATTTTCCTTATAAATATAATAATGCAACTAATTTAATTATAATCTGAAAAACGAAAAGCATAATTGTTTAAGAAAAATAACAATAAATGGAGTAACCAAGTAAACTGAGCAAAGAAAGCTTCTCATGCGGTAAAATTGATATTCCGCGAATTGTAGGGCGCACGTGACGAAAATTAATCTTGAACGTGAGGCAGCCGACGCGTAATCGGCTTTTACCGGTTAATGATTCGATGATTCGTCCTCGACTAACCCACATGGAAGCCCATCATTATCCGCGGAAATTAACGCTTCGCTGCGAATTGCCATCTCCCACTCAGCCTGTAAACACGCGCAAAATCCAATCCTTAATGCAATGCCACTCGACGTCGCTGATTCGATTGCCTGACAGGCGGTCCGTAAGATGACGATTTTTCGACTTGGACGGGGAGCGGAGCTCCTTGCCTCGGCCGTCGCCTCGCTTTGATCGGCCGAGTGTAAGCTGTATTTATAAAAATAGCGCGCTTTTTCTAAAAAGTCCTCACCGGCTACCTTTATTAATAGAACCCTGAGATCGATATGATAATATCGCCAACGAAAACGGATGGAATTCTCTCTGCGGAAAATAAACAGAATAATACAACATTGAATCTCGCTAATGCAATAGCTGACTTATTCTTGTTTTTCGCGGATCGATTTGAAAACGTCCATATAAATATTATTTAAAAAATGTCTTTTCTTGTGCAAACCCGTAATTTCTTGGCTCGATACAGGTGCACAGGTCGCTAGGCCATTGACTAATCGGCTGGAAAATCGTTACGTGCTTCCTCGATCTCCGCCTCCTTCCCGTTCTCTCTCTGTAACCCTCTCGGCCCGCGGCGTCCCTTTATCTCAGGCGTCCCGTTTATTTTCTCCTCCCGTTTATTATTAATGTTGAATATCACGTCGTCGCGCGTAATGAGTTAATTCGACGAAATTAATTCTGGAAGATTAGACGTTCGCCTCCTTAATCATAAATCATTAGCCCGGGGTCTTCTAATCTTCCCTCGGCGCTAAAGAGGAGTATTCATCCTCATCAGGGCGTCGCAGCACCTGACGCCGCTCTAATTCCGCTGCTTAACGAGCCGCTGCCCGTCAAAGGGGCGAGCGCGGAAAAAAGGAGCACTTGTCGCCTCGCCTCCTTGTTAACCCGCCTATGTGTCTATGTGCTTCTTGGACTGAGAATTTTTATTATTTCGCCCAGAAAAATTCTCACTGGTCTATCTTTACTTTATGACCTTTACCGTCCCCTTCAAAATGTTCAAATACGCAAACACTACATGGTTCAAAAAATTAACATATTTCGCGTGTTAAAATAGAACAACACACAAACGTGTGTTAAGATGTAACTATTGCGCATGCGCTATTTAATGACACACATGTGTGTATTAATAAGGAAAGTAAAACACATAATCTTTCAGTGACATACCCCGCGTGTGTTAATTTTAACACACGAAAAAAAATGACATATTACGAATACGTTTTGAATCGTGTAAAATTGCGTCATTAAACTTGTGCTCAAATAAAATAGATCGAAGCCTTGAAAATGTTGGTATTATACTTGTACAACAGAAACAAAGAAGTTAATTATGACACATTAAGTGGATGTTTAAGATATTCATCTATTTTAATGATTTCTATGTATTTTTTACAGCAGTGCAATTTTGAGAACCCAAAATAGTTTAAAGATACTAATATTTTTACGGACTGATTCATGTTAAACTTTCTGTTTTCAATGAACTATGTAAACAAACATACTTCCTGCAAATTTTGCACAATAACGCAGAATGAGCTTAGTCTTGCTGCGTCATCGGAGGTACCGCTCAATTAAATTTAATAACGTGTGCATATCCCAGAAGTACAAATGAACGTCGCGGCATTTAATCGACGGAAAAACAATTTGATAAAAAAGCAAAACTGTCGGCGACTCATCTCACTGTCGTTCGCAGAACTCGCCGAGAATGATAGCCCGATGCAGCGTGTCGCGTTTCTCAGGCCTCCTCCTGCTCGTGGCACTGACGCAATGTGAGTTGACGGCCGAAAAGTAGGTAAGAAGACGGTCGAATTTTCAGGACATTGACTCGTCCTGCGATTTTCGAAACAGGTGCACGGGCCGAAAATGTCCACTGCTACATAAACATCACGCAGCGCTACCACGACAACCAGCCGCTGCTGCTGCGGCACAACACCTCGGAGTTCCTGTACCCGCGTATATACAGCCCGTCGATCTTCGAGACGAACGCCGGCAAGTCGGAAATCAGAGTCGCCTGTCCGGCTGATTTACTCGTTACGGACATCCAGACCCTCGGCGTCGGCGCCGCCTTTCTCAAGTGCCATTCGGGATCAAACTTCGGCGTCGCTGGCTCTCAGGTTCTGAATACATTATCTGCTATTTATCAAAAGTTCGATATCTCATTACAATGTGCAGGGTTCCCTTTAAAAGAAAAGTTGAAATAAATTAGCAACGGCTATATACTTTAATGCTAAACGAATAATCTAATAGAACAAAATAGAAAATTCGAAAATAACGGTCTTCTAAACAGTTTGCCAAAAATATGTGAGCGATTACTTCACAGGTAGCAACGCCGTTTGACAAAATCAGCTGTTCGAAGCCGCTTTATCCGACGACACGGATGAAGCGCAACAATTGTCCGATCGGCAAGTGCATACAGATCGGCTTCCTGTTGAACATCTTCACCTTTCTCCCGGTAATCGACGTCATCGCGTACGACCCCGAAAATAAGACACCACTCTGGGCTCACGCCAGGATAGTCCCGGTCGTAGAGAGTCGGCAACAAGGTAAAATATCCAGAACAAATATTCAAGGCTTATTTATATTTCTAATGAAAAACATTTTAGATATTGAAAAATACAATTTTTGAGGATATAAAAACATCAATTTTTCGAATAAAATATAGTTTTGATATTCAATAGCAAACGAGGATTTAGTGCTTGATAAATCTGCCTTAGTGTGACATTTATAAACGAAAAGCAACATTAATTATAACAAACATGGGTTCCGATTTGTAGGTTAAATATTAATGATAACTAAAATAAGAGATCTTGATAATTATGCAAATATTTTGAGATAAAGGACTCATTAATTATCCTTTATTCCTGCATAATGTACCCGTAAATAATAACAGCATGAGTGGCTATTGATCTTCATATTTAAAATATAAATTATTCACAAGATTTAATTATTACCAATAAGCAAAAATGAATTACCTGAATTCCCCCACGATAGTAAATAAGTAAATGTATATTTTTTTAAAAAAGGCATAGAAAGAGGAATGATACAGTACCGAATGGGAATACTGTTCCAAAACGCTACGATAGAAATGTCGGACATCTACCAAAGGGAATATCAGCGCCGACGTTTTCGGAGCATCTTCGACGACGGCATCGAATGGTTCATAGGCGACGACCTTATCGGTAAGTGATATAAGAAAGGCCAACGTCCCGGGAATTTTTCGAGTGGACGATGACGATGTGCCGTTGCAATTCGCAGTGGACGAGAACAGGTACTTCGTGGAGGGCCAACTGATCTCGAGGAACGACTTCTTTTACAAGAGCCAGCAGCAGAGCACGTACTATTATGAGAACGTCGTACCGATGTGGAAGAACGTGTACGAAGGGAACTGGCGTCACGTCTCCGGCATCGTGCGCAAACTAGGTGCGCCTCTCCACATCTCCCTGGATTTCATTGTTCTTCCTCTTATTTTTTTCCCCTCTTTGCGAATATTTTCGCTTAATATTCTACATTCAAGTAAATTCACATTTCTTTTAAGCTCGCGTGATATTTTTATATCTGAAAGTAGGACATCCATTGCACAATGACTTCAATTTTAAGAGAGAATATGTATAGAACAAGCTTTATTATTTTTGAGCGAAAGCATTGCTCAAATTAAGTGATTATTCTGCTTATATGTACATTTCTTCTTTTCTCTCGTTAAAGAAGTTTGGAAGTTTAAGCATTGAACTAAATTACTAAATATTTTGTTTCTATTCTCAAAACAACTTTTTAGTATCAATATGAAATCGGAAATGAATATTTTTAATAGATCATTGACATAATTTAGAAAAATAGAGATTTTGCGAATTTTCTACTTTATTACATCGTGAGAGTAACGATAATTTTTACGGCTTTTCTAATTTGATCTGCTTTAGAAATAAATTCTACTCCGTGTGATAGTAAAATTGAAAGCTGCACTTGCTGCGAAATATTTTTTACATAAATATAGTTACATCGAATATAATTTTTAATTTCATCGCTAATCCATTTAAATAGCTTAATTTATTAAAACCTCAATTATTTTTAATTATTATCCGCACGCGCGGTACCCAACAGACTTCAATATTTGCTTAAACGCGTAATTTCACGTATTCTCTAACAAGTCAGTTTTTCTTTCACAGCACCCATTTACCCTATCCCATTGAATCTTGTAACCTCAGTTTTATTTACCGTCCATTTTCGTATTCATGGCATTCGACACTCGCGTATTTACATCGTCTCGCACAATCGCCCTCGGTTCACTCACTCGCAAAAAAAAATGCAAAGACAAACACTTCGGGCTGAAAAGCCAGCAGCGCAGTAACGACAATGGCATTGTGTTCCCGGGAAAGCGAGCGAGACAATGACGGAGTTGGACGTGTGGTCAGGCGGCCTGGGCGTGCTGACGCTGCACGGGCTGAGCGGCATTCAGCGCAAGGTTTACCTGGCGCGCGACACCAGCGGCCGCTCGGTCATCCCCGCGCCCAAGATCCTCTTCAAGTACGTGTACGACCGCAAGGCCAACCGGGGCCTCGTCTTCCTCGTCGTCAACAACCCGAACCTCGAGAAGATAAGCGCCGACTACGTTATCTGCAAGCGGCAGCACGTCTGCGAGACCATGTACCCGCAGTTCAACCACCTCGACAAGGGATACACCTACTGCTGCACCCTCGACGGCTTCCTCGAGACTGCCAAGTCCATCGGTCTGCCCACTTTCTCCGGCGCCTCTTCCATAGGATCCTAACTTCTTTTCTTTCTCTTGTAATTTTCTGAGAAGAACGCTTGGGATTGTCAACAATTTCTTTTCTAATTTTTATAAATGTACACTGAAATACTTTTTAAAATATGACTGAATGCATAGATGAGCACGTGGGTAAGTATGAGCTCGTGTGAGTACTTGTTTCTATAAAATCTACAATATGTAAAAGCGATACACCTTAATTAATAAGTCTATTATTCAATTACTGTACCTACATTTTTTCCTAAAAATATTCATGTTTTATATAAAATTTTCATTGCTTTATATAGTAATTGATTTATTATATTATTTTAATATTGAATTTTGTGAAAGTGAAATTTTATACTCAAACAATGAAATTTTCATCAAATTGTTGAAGTAAACAGGTATTTTAACAAAATGAAAAGGTTTGAAAGTTACTGTGTGGCTAAAATTGCTAGCGTTTTTTCTTTTTCTTTTTTCCTGCTGCATTGACAGTAAATTAAAACGGTGCTTGCTCGAAACCGTTGTAAATTAAATTTCGTGCAAAGTGCCAATTTTGTAGACTAAGCTTGTTTTTCACTTCTTGCAAGCTCCGCCTCAACTTCCCTAAGAACTTTCGTTCCGCTAAATCATATTACGCATGAATACGTTATAAAATTCTATAATACAACTTCTACAGCACGGTGATTGTTCGGGGAGTTACTTTTGAGGATTTCGGAAAACTTGAATGGCTGGCAGCCCCTAATCCCCCCAGCTTTTAACTCCAATGAAACTTCGTTTCACTCGCACAATCAAATTTTGATTCTCCTCTATTCACGCGAAAAGCGACTCACTTCCTTCTTTACTTTGCGAAGAAAATATGCACTTGTTTAATTACATTTCAAGTGATTTTATATTTTTCTCGATTTATCGCAAAAGCAAATACAAGCTAAGATAGCGGACTCTAGAGTGTCTAGTACACTCACAAGAGGTTGGAGATAAGACGTATACCTCCAACGGCGCCATTATCTTGCAACATAATATTGCATCAAGATCAGATCAGATTTATGCTTGTTTTTTTTCGGCGATTAAGAAATTTTAAATCAACACTATTTTCCATTGAACGTGCAATAGGAGTTTATCACGCCACAGTAAGAGCAGACGTTGAAGTGACCATTTTTTAATGTATGGTATGAACGCAATCATTTTACAAAGAATCGGAAAATGTTCATATTAAAGAAATAAACTGAGATAATAATAGATCATAACTGCTAATGTATGTAAATTAAATCGATTCTGAAAATATGAAGTAATTGGGAGCACCAACATAGTTTTATACCAAAAATAAATGAATGATTTTTTTATATAACAAGCAAATTCTAAAAATTCTTGAATATTCTATTCATGATTCATTTCTAAATTTGTACTTCATACCATAATCTAATTTAATCATAAATAAGTATATAGTCACCTGCAGATAGCAGTTTGCCGACTTTTAAATCAGACAAACAATCGTGATATTAATTTTTCTCGAATAAAAATAAAATGCTTACATAAAATGGAAAAAATCCATCTCCAACATATGGCTTTAATTGAAGGAAATTAACCTCCCAGCTAAGAAAATACATTTTATCAAGTTTGACTAAGATAACTAGCGATATACTGGAAGCGAAAGTACCGAGAAAGCATAGGTTGCAGTCGGACGCAGGTAAATCTCAAAACTAACCTGCATTCGATAAGCAGAGGAAGATAAGAATTAAGAGATTCAATAAATGTGGAAAAAGTCCGATCGTCCGTAACAGTTTTGAGTACACGATGATCGCGTCAGCTTCCCGTTCTCTCATCCTAGTCCTCGTGCTTGGCTTTTGCGTCCTCGCGACGCGTAAGTATATCCTGCTACATCACTTACTCACAACTATTTCAATTTGTCGATATTTTCAAGCGCATTCAAATAATCGAAAAAAATGACAAATCTTCTATATATAAACACGTTCAAATTAATTTACGTCCGCAGTTGCCAAAACGAAAGATTGCGTGATCTCGTTGAAAAAGGAGTTGAAGCCCGGACACCCGGTATTCCTGAAACCGAACGCGACTGCGTACCTGTACCCTAGCTTCGACAAGCTGAAGATCCCAGTGGGCGAGGTGGGGCTGGGCGTCGCGTGTCCCTCCGGCGACCTCCTCATCAAGAGCAAGCCCACGAACCGGAGCAGGGCAGCCCTCGAGTGCAGCTCCAAGGGCAAGTTCCGCTTCGCCGGCGACGACGACGCGACCTCACTCGTTTTTCAGGTGAAAAGCCAGTTGTTACCAAAAAAAAGGGTCACGGAGCATCGATAGCGCCTTGGGCGCGGCAATTGTTCTCGGCTCGCGGTCCGATGATCGTTTTTAGCGCGCGATTTAAATTTCAATTTTCTAAACACACAACGCAAACGAGAGAGATGCGAAAGAGAAAAAACAGCTGCTCCGTGACCCGACGAGCGACCCATTGACAAACCGCGACAGCACAATCCAGACCCTGTAGCGAATCGAATAAGCCAACCCTCGAATGCGTCCAGGTCAAGGATCTGAAATGCAGCGGGAGCAGCGAGCCGCTGGCACGCCTCGCGCCGGCCGCGGCCGGCCTGGTCCGCGCGCAGCTCGGCCTGCAGCTGCAGCTGGAGGGCAACGCGACGGAGCCCGAGTTCCTCGCTGCGATCGAAGTGCTCGCCGGTGTGGCGCACGGCCAGCGGGTCAGGTGGGCGCGAGCCCGCGTCCCCCCGACTATCGCCATCCGCGAGAAGGACGCCGCATCGCCGAGCTACAAGAAGGGAGTGCTCGACGGAGACCTAGCGCTGGAGGACGTCTACGTCAGGGAGAACCAGAGGAAGAGCTTCGTCGAGATCTTCAACGGAACTGAGTTGGCTGACGTGTATCTACCTTTAACTGGTAAAGTGCGACAGAATTATTAAAAGGAAGATAATGAACTGAATTTTAAACGTGGACATTCATAGTTTACAGAAAGAATCTAAGGATTTATGTAGTATTTTTACTTCCAAGAGTAATTAAATAAAAAAAAAAGTAAGATGTTGGGCCTCAACATTACATAAGCAAATTTATTGGATTACTGTTTCTAGGTGACAAATACTTTGTACAAGGCCCACTGATCTCAGCGGACAATCTGTTCTACGAAAGCCAACAAAATGCAAGTTATATCTACGACAATGTAGTGCCGATATGGGAGGCGGTAGGAGTGAACGGCAACTGGAAGTTTGTGGATGATCTTATTCGCATCCTTGCCAGCCAAAGCGAAAGGGGTCTTGATATTTGGTCCGGAAGCCACCAGCAGCTTTACCTCGAGGATCCTGTTAAGGGAGACGTCAAATTCATCTCGCTCACTCATGGCGTCGTACCACCTCAGGTAAATAAAATCGTTACTTTTCAGAACTTTCAGGGACGCGAACTCAAGTGCCCTTAAAATAAATTACTGCAACTGCATTGCACTTACTCTAAGATCCTGAAAAATGTGTACTCTGGAAATACAACTTTTTAAACGGGTGACTAATTATAATTAAATGTTTAATTATAGTAGATGTCATTTTATTAAGCTCCAAATTTCAGAGAAATAATTATAAGTAACAAAAATAACTTTTCGAAATATGTTCAAATGAGAGATACTCATTTTACGATTAAGCTCAATGCATAATGTATAATTAGCAAATAATGAATATTCATATTTAGAGCTTAATAATAATCATCATCACCACGTATGCATGACAACAATTGATTAAATAAGATTTCAGCTCGCATTGCAGCAGTCAATATTTTTCAACATATTAAGGTTTAGGAAAAAAAAAACAAAAATACATAAAACATAATGTTTTTCAGTTTTTGTACAAATACGTGTACGAGCCAGCAAGTAACAAAGGCTTGGTGTTTGTGACTCTGAACAATCCGTACTTGGAGCACATCAGCAGTCGCGACATTATTTGTGACAAATACAGCTCCTGCGACATCCAGTATCCGGAGTTTCAAAACCGCACACGCGGCTATACTTACTGCTGCCGTCTTGAAGATTTTCGCTTCCAGGCCAGCCTCTTCGGCCTACCCACCTTCACTTCAACAACTCCACTTCTTTAAACTCGTTATTTCCTTCATTTATAAATGAACTGAAATAACTTTTAAATAAAGTGACTAAATATTTTACTCTAAAACGTTATAAAACGCAAATCTATGTAAGATTATAAGGTCATTTTTAAAAAAATAAATCACGTAATATCGATAAATGTTTAATAATATATTTATTTGCAATAATATAAACGCATTATACATACATTTTTTAAAGACAAGTGATATCGTCACTTTCAATCAGCAATTGATATCATAAGAGCCGATAATCGAATTAATTCAAGTGTTATTCTTTCTCGTGCACGCTTATAGCATTAACAGTAGTGGTAGTAACATTCATTTTATAAAAAATACCAAAGTATTAAAAAGTAAAGAAAATTGAATTCGTTAAAAATTAAATTTATATTAAAATCTGGTTTCGCGCCCAAAGTGTGAAAGATTCATGTTTGATGCACGAGCGAAAGATGATTCTCGATTCGTGTGATAACGTGTTATCACCTCCATCTCAATAACACACCCGAAAAGTGCTATAGGATAATTTCCAATCAATTTGATCATCAGTTTACTGTTATGTTTTCTTAAAATTAATCATCTACAAAATACCTACCAATCAAGTGTTTAATGACAAATTCGAATCGAAAAATTTTACTCAGTAATTAAAATTGACGTTAAAAACGTAGGGGAGAGCGGGGCGTAGCGGGCGGTGGGGCAATGTGAACCTTCGGGGCATAGTGGGCCACCCCATCAAATATGTTTCATTTGCTCTGAAACATATTTATTAACAAGTCTCATTGAAAATAAAGCTTTTTAAAAGAATATCATT
>JAXIUT010056482.1:0-10224 GCA_035586675.1 Eurytoma californica | reverse complement strand
TTGTTCATCGAGACTTCAATTGTTTGGCTTACTCGATTAAGCATAAAATATGTACAAAAGGTCACTGGTCCTCTGTTTTTTTGTAAACAATGAACGAATGTAATGTTACATGTGAATTTAATACACTACTTGAATTACGAATAATATACGTTTCTTCTTTAAATAGGCTGGTTCTTAAAATAGAATGTATAGAGTTATAAAATAGAATTACCACTAGGACATTTAGGTCCTTTTTTTAAAATAAGCTAATTCTTGCCAAGAGAGATTATGATTCGAATCGTTACTTATGATATTTGCATTTAAATGTTCCCAATTTTTAAAGAAAAAAAAGCTCATTAACGTGTAATTTCTCAGATTAAAGTATTAATTATTTCAATTTTGATATTTCTTCAACAAATAGACAATGCAAAATTTTGGTCTACAAGAAAATAGACTTTTGGAGACTTGCACGGAAAAAATAATCGTGTGTTCCTGCTGTTTCCACATATATATCGGCCGTAAAAATGAAGTTACTCAAGCGCGTGCTAGAATAGCAGTTTCTACTTGAAAAAAAGAGAATTTCTCCCTTTTTTAACAGGAGGTGTGACCTGCTAGTCGACCAGCTATGGAAAAGAAATCAGAGTTATTCACTTTTTTCAGGCTATTACTCAGTTTTTTGCAGACAATTGAAGCATGTTGGTTAAAAAATGATCTTATCCGTCACGAAACAGCAGGTACACGCGATTATTTTTTTCGTTAAACCTTATTATACATTCGCTTATTTCACATTTTTATTTCTCAAAGCATTACACCCAAAGTTTCCTATAACACTCCTATGAATTAATCATAAGAATGAAATGCGATTGTTTCTAGGTCGCAATCCAGAATTTCTCATGTCGAAATTGAATCACGAAAAGGTGAATTTGAAAAACGCCGAGGGCAATCTATCCAGGTATTCCCGGCGCCGCTCGGCCTAGCGAGCAAAAACCGGTAAAATTCTCATAGGGCCTAATGCATTACGGGCGGCGTTTCGAAGCCTCACGTGCCTTGGCGCGCGGCGCGAGTAACGCCCCGGCAGCGACGTGCCGAGCGTGTACATCGGGCCGCGCGCGGGATATTACCGGCGATAAATTTATCGTGTACACACACACACACACACACACACACTAAGTAGAATCTAAGTGCCGCTCTCGGCTTTCCCCGGCAGGAACCCGGAACCCGTAATTTTCAGCACAGTCTAATTAGCCGTTATGCCTTATTTTTTCTCCGCGTCCCGCCGTCACGGAAAGGCTCCCCGGCTAAATGGGATCGCGCGCGCGCGCAACACACGACAATGCGAGCGGTGGCTCCTTTTGCGAGCGACGGATTTTTCCGCGTCGGCGGTCGGCATTGAAAGGCGGACCGATTGGCAAGCCGCGGAGGCTGCGGTCGCGGGGAAGCGACGTCGTCTTTGTCGATCGCCTCTGCCTGCGAGCGACACCGCGGGTTTTCTACACCCCCGCCCGGGGGGAGACGGCCGCGTCGTTCGATTCCGCGAGCCGAGCGCAGAAAAGGGAACGGCCCGGCTTTGCATGCGCCCGGCTGGAGGGCAAAGGATTTTTCGTCATCGGCCGCGAATAAAGGACCTCTCGGGACGGAATCGTTAAAGATGAAAATCCGCCGGGATTGCGGCGGGAGGAAAATTATTTGGCCGAGCTTTCCGTACCTTCTGACAAGGACCTGACGACGGTTATTTTAAACCAGCGTGATATTACCTTTTCGGATGGAAAAGTTTTTTTTTTAGTAAAAAATAGAAAAATAATTAGTAGCGTGGAAATTTTTTAGTGAAATTCAAAAGTTCTCGGCATATAATATGAAATGAATAAGAGATTTCGAAAATGAAGAATATTTCGACTGTACAGTAAAAAGAATTTTTGCTAAAAATCATAATATTTTCTTATAAAATTTGCTAAAAACTTAAGAAATTTTACTCTAGCTGTTAACTTTTATTAACTTCAAAGTGCGATACCTTGCCATTTAAATTTAAAGCTTTGGTAATATATGTTACTATTTTCGTAAGTTCATTAACTTTCATCAATTTATTTTATTAAATAAAACATTTCACGGTTTTGTCGCCCTATTATTAATTTGCATTCAATAACATGTTTATAATCGCAGTTTAGCAGCATTTGACACGGTTATTACTTATTAGATTGACGCTTAGGCGATGAGGCTCTAACGATTTCTCAGGGGCTGTTTCACGCTCAACAAAGTGAGCGGGAGGTGTGAGATTGACAAATTAGGTGTCTAGGCCAATGAAATGTGATGTCGGCATTTAATTTGAGACGCCTAGAAAGACTAACAAAAAAAAGAAATAAAGATTTAGTAGATACATGTTAGGCCCATGTAGCTTCTAGCAAACCAATATTTTAAACTAATAAAGCATTGACATTTCTATTAAAATTGCATTGAATTTAAAATTTTCAATTTTTAATAATAATTTTCTTACGCATTTTAAAATTCGATTGAACTAGTTTTCCAAAAATAATTAGTAACATCTTCCACTTTTTAACCGAATATAAAATTGGAGTAGCAGCGTAATTATTTGACATTACCCATTTGGCGCGCTCCAATTTAAGTATATCAAATTAATTGCAAATATCAGAATAATCAAGCGCCTCGTCAATTATAATCTATTTTAAATTTAATTTAATTGAAAAGTCGCGAGCCGTGCAAGGAACGTTCTAAAAGTTGGGAAAATGAACACTTACTACTCTAGGTCAATAAGCCCAATTACTACGGCAACAGCTCTCGCCGCTAATACTCTCGCATCCCTCTTTATCCCTCTGCCTCTGCCTCTGCCTCCCGTACGTACGTACTACGCCGACCGGCGCGAAAATTTGAAACATTTTAGGAGAAATCCACCGCGATCTACTCGGGTATAGGTGCAACTCGGGCGCAATCCGGTCACCGGAATATCATTATCGCTCATTAAAGAGTAGCCTCGAATTTTCAGGGCGCACGCTCGAGATAGAGGGTCACAGCGAGACAAGACACACTTGCCCGTTCGCTCGGCCTTGCTTATTTTAGCTCCATTATCAGCGGGCATGCACGATTTGCCTTATCGCCTCCGCCTGCGCACCCGAGCCGGCCGTGCGCGAGATTCGAAGATAAGTCCGACCTGCTCGTCCTCTCCCTCTCTCTCTCTCTTTTCTTCTCCCTACTTTTTTTTTAACGGAAAGAAAGGTGGAAAAACCCCCGGGGAGAAAAGCGCGGGCACGTACTTTATCCGACGGAGCGCGTACGTGACGAGCGGGTGGAAGGCCCGGCCACTTGACTTTGGACGTCGGCGTTTCGCCGGCTGTAAAACGGCCGGCTCCTCCCACCTCGCCGATTTACGCGCCGAAGGGATTAATTCGGGTAAAGCGGCTGCGCCTTCCTTTGTAAAGAGGGAGCAGAAAGAAGTTCGCCGACGCGCTCCAGAGGGGAGTTTTTGCGAGTTAGAGTGGCTATGCAGCCGCGTCCGGGCGAGAAAGCGATCGTTTATTCAATTATCGCTCGAAGAAGGACCGCGCGAGCCTTTTTTTCCATTTGTTTCGAGCACCGGTGCGACGATCGGAAAAATTCATTTGTCATCGAGTAATGGGGCACGGTGCAGAAACAGTTTTTTAAATTCCACTTTATCCGACTGATGGATCGTTGAAAAATAATTTGTTCTGTTTCAATTTGTCGTTTTTTTAAAGAAAATACCGTGGGTTAAAAAGTATTAAAGGCTTGACGTCACCGTAGTATATCTGTATAGTGTGGAATCGTAACATCGCGTACAACCTCAGTAGTCTTTATATAAATTTAGCGACAGAGATTCATCCGCATTTGCTCAAAATCGATCTCGATTGGTCTTGATTTTCAAGAAAAACAAAATTTCATATGTTTTTTCGAGGTTAAATGCATAGGCGAACTTCAAAGCCGCACAGAGCACGTCTAAAACCTCTAGTATACTTATATCGTTGTTAAAAAAACATTGAATTAAAAGAAATAAAAAATACGCGTTGATTATTCTTAAATATTCTATCAGACAGATAAGAAATGAATTTTTCATGTAATGTTCCCTACTGAGCTGACACTTTGAAGTATATTCAATAATTAATCAATTTTTATCGGACGAGTATAATCATCAATTTTAGAGGATTTCCCGAAAAGTTTTGCGAAACCATCCCGTGACCAGTTTGAAGAAAAGCCATTGGTCTTGGGAGTCATCAAGTGGTTTCTCAAGCACTCTCCAACTTATTGAGGTCTTACGGGTATTAAAGCTTAAAGTAGCACCAACTGTTACAGGAATTTTCAACCTGTGAAATATGATTCATTAATTTAGTAAAAATGGAAGATTTAAGGGGTGACGTAATAATAGCGAATGAAATTATTTCTCTTCCTCGGCGCTTTAAACGAAGCTCCCATTCGGTATTCATTTAAAGCTATTACAATAAATTTGGCCACTTTGAAATTGCAATTTTAATGCTCATTCTTTCGCTACTTTAAAAATGGAACATTTTTAAATTCGTTCTTTCATTTTTATGATGTTACAAGTGGTATCACTAAAAAATTTAGGTAAAGCAGAAAAAATGTTTAGGTTCTACAGTTTTTATCTGTAGTTTTATATATATTTATCGTACAAAATTATCATGATTTGAATTCACCCCGAAATAATTTGCTTTATTACAAAAATATGATAATTTCTAGAATATTTTAGATAGATAGATATTCTATCGTTATAAATATAGATCGCATAATATATCACTATTTCGTCATACAAATGATTCTCGCTGACATTTCAGTCGTATATTCAAATTACTAAGTACATTTAATACCCACAGTTGGTAATTCAAACACTGATTAAAAACTTTCTAATCAATTTTTAATGACTTTTGTACACTAGGAATAAATTAAACTTCGTTAAACATCCTTTCTACGCACTGTAAAAAATGTTTTACAAAAAATTTAGTAAATTTTTCTACATCAGGTGAGAGATTGATTCTGTCACCAAAGTATCATATTATCTATTAAAATTTACTTTACGCCTTTACAAAATTACAATCGTAAAACGATTAAAAGTTATAATTTATTTAATTCTCAACTAAATCTAAACTTAAGAACTACGGGTTAAGGAGCAAAGCGAGCGACTAAATTATTATACAAAAACATTTTTCTCAGTGCATATAAAACTCCAATCCATCTCCAATTTACCATTACTAATGTAACAATCTCAATCACAATCATAACGTCGTAAAAAGAAAAGATAAAAATCTAAACGTAAAAACTACACGTTTAGGAGCAAAGCGAGCGACTTTTAGTAATTATTACAAAAACATTTCTCCCAGTGCATATAAAACTCCAATCCACCCCCAATTTACCATTACCAACGTAACAATCACAATCGCAATCATAACGTCGTAAAAAGAGCAGATAAAAATCGCGCGACAGTCCCTTCAGCCGACAATTCCCAACCCGTTACCCGCATCCGGCGGAGCCGCGCCGCGTACGGGGTACATACACGGCGAGGGCCGTGATCGCGAGTGCAAGTGTCCGCGTGTGCTTATGCGCGTGTGCGTGTGCGCGGGGAGCCCGAGGCGCGCGCGCCGGAGATACGGATCCGAGCATACCTCGGTAGCCGTGTGTGTACGCAGACACGGATCCCCCCGCGTGCTCTCGGTCTTGAGGGCCCGGGACTCCTTGCGGTTTCATTAGATCGACACAGCGCCAATTACGCGAGCGTCGGCGATAAGGCGAATCGGCACTTTGTCATGCGATGCAGTCTGCGACGACTCGATACTATTTTCACATACTTTTTATGCAAAAGGGCACGATTTTGTCGCTCCCGCTCGTATTTACTTGAGTTGTAATTGGTTGAACGGTTGCTGATTTTTTTTTGTTACTACTGGATTGTCGCTTCTTGAGAAGAGATTTTTTTGGAAGGTTACTGTCGAGTAAACAATGATAATAGAAAGAAATTAAAGTCATTACACGAGAAACACCAAACACACATGGTAATAAAAGAGCAAAATTGAAATTATTTATTTGACAATAACTTGCAAAAATAAATCTAAAACGCGAAGCCAGCATTTGATTTAGTGTTTGGTAAAAGCCGCTCGCGAGATTCTTTGTTTGTGAATATGTTAAGTGAAAAATTTGCTAATAAAAAAATAGTTTACTGCAGTGAATAAGCTAGGCAATATTCATTGTGAGATTTATTGAATTTTTTGGAACCTTTAAGTTAGCCCCGAAAAAGTGAACTGTAATGTATTCGAACCGTCGGTACACAAAAGGTTCTGCAGAATGAAAGCAGAAAAATCTCATAACAAATATTACAGAACACCGAGCAAGTCTTAAATCTTGCATTCAAGCGATATTTCCAATCCTCGTTGATTCAAATGCAGAAGTCAAGTAGTACACGTTTACAAAGGTAGGCTATTGATATTTTCTAACTTTTGTCCGTGCTTCAGGAAGAATAAAAATTGTTCAATGAAAAAGCCTTACCTAAAAATTTACACCGCCAATTTAACGAAAACTGAGGACAGATCTTTATTTACACCTGGATGTAAATACCCTTTCTTATTGATTTACGTTCCAGTAAATAATGTTTACGGGTCTAATCAAAATTTCAGCGCATCCGCGCTTCCATGAAAAAGTATCCCAACTCCCAACAAAAATACAAAGAAGCAAGGTAACACTTCCCCGTGTATCCTCCCGCCGCAAAGGTAACGAGCGAAAAAAAATTCGGGCGACCTCGCAGCGCACCGGAGGGCCAAAAAAGCATAATTCCAGTCCACCCCCTGCCGTAAGATCGCTATCCCTCCCGAAAAAGCGGCGGACTCACCGGAGGAAGCTCAGCTGCGTCGGGCCTGTTCATCGGGGCACGTCACTCGCGTGCTCCTCGCTCGGCTCCCGCGCCCCGGTGGTGGTGTGGCCTGGCCTCTCGCGCTCCTGCACGGGCAGCACTCGGCGGGGGGGGAGGGGGAGGCTCGCGGACTCGGGCGCTTGGGCGGGGGCTGGGCTCAGCGGGGCAGGGCAGGGGCAGTCGTCGTCGTCGGGGTCGTCCTGTGGCCGCGGCGGGACGGCGCGCGCCAGCCCGTCCTCATGCCGTCGCCCCCCCGGTTGGAGGTTAGGCTGATGCTGCTGCTGCTGCTGCTGCTGACGGTGCCGCTGGTGCCCGGGCCTCGCGGCGGCGCATATCGGCTGCGCTACACTAAGCCACGGGGATCAGTGCGCCCGCGAGTACCGTCGTTCCGCTGCGACGCGCACACCTGCGCCGCGACGCGCACACGCTTGGGGGGCCTTGGACTACTGAGGGGACGGGGCTGCTGCTGTCGCTGCCGGACGGGGGGGTTGCTCGCCGGGCAGCGCCACCCGGCGGCGGGTGGCGGAGGCGAGGGACCGCGGGGGTGGGTGGCGGCGCGCGCGCCCCAAGTAGTACGAGCAGAGTCGGATCGGACAAGCGCGCGCCACTGTCTCTTTTGCACGGCGGCGGCGGCCTCGAAGGTAACGCTGCTAATGCTGCGCCGCGGCTGCGATGATGTCGCGTTTTTTTTTTCTTTTTTTCATCGTGGATACCGGACACGGTCGCCGGGCTGCCGTTTGAAGATGGTTTTCGCGACTTTGACCTTGCGCTGCGAGGCTTCGACGCGCGGCCGGTACACTTTTTATTCGGTTGTTTATTTTTGGACGAAGCTGACGATTGCGATATCGGTTTAAGCCGTTCGTTCGAATGAATTGGGCGGATTTTGGGACATTTCTAGTTTCTCGAAGATTGGAATATTCATTTTCTTGTAAACGAAATATACATTTTATTTGAAAATAATGCACTTTTGCGAAATTTCACTAATTTTTCAGTTCAGATCAGGGAAAACCAGCGAAAGTGACCTGATCTGAACTGGAAATTCACTGAAATTCACTGTAAAGTAGTGAAATTTCACTGAATGAGATTTAGAGTAACTACTCTCTAGTTGTAATAATATTTAAATGACGAATGATCTTAAAATATATTTAAATAAATAAATTTAATGTATTGAACGTTATTTGAAAAAGTTTATTTAGTTTTGCTTATATTTATTCACAATTTTGTGACATTTAATTGCAATAACAACAAGAATTCAATTTTTTTCAACAATTAAAACAAATAAGATAAAGGAAATTTTTTAAAAAGATCGCCGAAAATCTAATTGGTACTTCCAATAATAACAATTATTATTTAGTAATTTATTTAAATTACTTGCAGATTATATTAGTTTTAATTTAAGAATAAAAAAAATTTATTTGAATAATAATAAAATAATAGAAAATAATAGACTCTCGCATATTTTTTGGATACTGTGATTTATTAAGACAATAAAACAAAATATTTCGGTTATTTTCTTTTTTGGAATAAATTGTATTTCACTCATTCAATGTCAAATGTTTTCCATTTATTGCGTTAAGTAAAAGACTTTTGGCATAGAATAAGTAATTGTTAATTTATTTGAGTAAAATTTTACTTGATCCACTTTAAAAGATAAGATTTTTCGAACGACGTTGCCACTTACTGAGATGCGTTCCCAAAGAATTTAATACGGTCGAGTGTACAGATATATCGAATATCATAGAAATAAAAAAAAAATAAAGAAGAATAAGTGAAATTTCACTGTAAGTAAATAATCACTTATTCTACGTCAAAAGTATAAAAAGCTAAACAATAAATAGATGATATTTCACAGTGAATAAGTAATTATTCACTGATTTAATAGAAATCTCACTCGTTCAACTTTACATAGATACGTTGTGGTCCACGACCTGCATGCAGGTCACTGATCTCTCCTCCAAAATAAAAATTAATAAATTCACAACATATACTCACGAAATATGAAAATATGACATTATTATAGATAATGTGGTAAGTCGACCACTTATTCAATATGTGAACGATTATATTTTTCACATGCACAATATGTAACTATTCACATTTTACAAGTTAATTTCACATTTTCGGATTTACATGGTATATCGAAGTAAGTAATTCAATTCCAATAGCACCACATCATCCTTAATTTCAATCTCGAAAAATCCCCAAGCCAGCAATCCCCGCAAAACGACTCCTTCATCAGAGGCAGCGCACTAGCGGCCGAGCGAAATTAGTCCCGCGGCGCGTAAACAGCGCAAAGCCGCTCGGCGCAATCAGCCCGGCCGGGCCCGAGTAAGCCATCGGCGACCCCGCGGCTTGGGCGAAAAGTCATTCGTGCGGCAAAGTGCCTCCGCGCGCGCGCGGAAGTCGCCGGCCGATTAGCCGGAAGCTCGCCGATTCAATTTTGCGCTGGCCGATGCCGGCGTGTAGATTGCGGACTTTTCGCGCGACGCGAGGTGGCAGTCAACAGGTTAGCGTGTCCCGGAAGCGGCAACGTCCAGTCGCGTCCTTGGGCGGCTTTCCGCCAATTTTCCAGTCCGAGGGCCCCCGCGGCAGTCCACGCCTCCCGGCGATCGGTATCGCGCGCCCAAGCGCGCTTTCTTCGTTCCCGCGGCCGGCCGGCTAACGACCCTTTTAAGGGGCTGTGATTTACGGCGACGCTCGATCGACGAGTTTCGCGAAAAACTTGGAGCGCTTAGAGTAAGTGCCCGAGTTATGCGCTTTGCCGGCGTTGCTCGTTTCATTAGGAGGGCGAAAAGTGGGGAATGAAGTTTTACATCTTTTAACCGGGTATTAAATCTATTGTAATAACTCTATCTAAAGTACTGCTTGTTTTTTTTTTAAGTTGATGATAATTTTTTTTTTAATTACTTTATTTTATTACAGATTAGAATATACTCTATCTAAAGTATTACTTGTCTTTTTTTTTTAAGTTGATAATAATTTTTTTTTTAAATTACTTTATTTTATTACAGATTAGAATATACCATCTAAAGTTGAATAAGCGAAATTTCACTTAAATAAGTAAATATTCACTTATATAAGTGAATATTCACTTATTCTAAGTCAAAATTCTTCCACGTTAGAAGATATTTAACGTTAAATAAGTCACTTATTTAAGTGAAATTTCACTTATTCAACTTTAGAGGGTACGGTGACTTAGATTTGCTCTTTTTAGAACAGGCGATCATTTTAACTGGAAACAAAATTTCAAATAACGAAAAGTAAATTTGATATAAAAATAGTATATTACGTACCTAATCGGCTTCGCCTCGGTCGACAATTACATGTGATCTGAGACTTTTCTTATTATACAGGGCTAGGTATGTATACTATTT
>JAXIUT010056471.1:0-10225 GCA_035586675.1 Eurytoma californica | reverse complement strand
ATACAATATTTCTAACAATCTGTGCTCTTTAGAGAAATTAACCCTCTACCGAACCCCGTTCGATCCTTCCTGTAACAGTGATTAATTCTTTTATAATTTGTAAAATCTGATTCTACATTACTACTTTATGAAAGAATAAGCTTCTTTTTAAATAATAATTGCTTCTTTTTACTTTTAATTAAATGATACTTTATTCTCATTAGCGTTGTTTTAATTATAGTTTTTCTTTTTCAATTTTTAAATTGCAATTAAAATGGCAAGAAAATTTTAAATAAACGTTAAACGTTTACAAATTTTATTTATTCATTTATTTATTCAATGTTTGAAATAATAAATTATATAAAATTTTTGTACTAAAATACTTAAAAATGCAGTGAAAAAAAACTGAATAATGCAATAACTTAATGCGTCAAATTAATTTTTCAAAATACATCTTGTACAAGTTTTACAGATTGTTGAATTTTTATAAAAATATATTCCATCGATCTTTTAGAAAGTATTTTACTACTTTCGCTACACTTTTCTATAATTAAAACAACTTAACATTGTTTTCATAATAACTGTCTGAAAAACATTTAAAACCATCACAGAAAATGACGATGTACACCTGCCTCTATCTTTGCCGCTATTTGCCGGGAGTAATACTTACTATACGAATTCCCCTATCACGTTGATAGATGTGCACCCTTTTCTCCTTCTTCCGTCTCTGGAATAATCGTTTTTTTATTTTTCGAGCACCAAGAAAGTTTCGTCCTTTGCAATTATTGCAATAGGACTTGTAGGAAAAATCTCTTTTTATTGTTGGTCTTTAAACTTTATGCAACTACAGCATAAAATACTTTAAAAAATAAAAATTTAGTACAAAAGCGTAAAAATAAATGAAAATCATCAAATTATAAGTTTTATTAAGGTGTTAAATTTTATAATATTTAACAACTGGAATATTTTATTTTATTTTTAAAGAACTTTAAATTCTTTTTACTGTAAAAGATAAATAAAGTTAAAAATAAAAAGTTAAAGCTAAGAATTCTTTTAAAGTAGCTAGCCTACGCATCTTGGCAAGTTTCAAGTTTTTCGACAAATTTAAAATATCACTTAACGACAAATTTTCTCAAACTTTTTATTCAAAACATAAAATCGCAATACCGTTGAATAAATCTGAAATTGTTGCCAAATAACCTTTTTTTAGTATAGACATTTTGATTTAAATTTTAAAACTATCTCTTTTATGGAGAAAGAGGATTTAGTCTTTGCGAAATCGGACAATACCCCATTTTCGCAGTCGCTTGATTATCGCCTCCATTCACCGCGGCAATTTTGAAGGTAAATCGCGCGACTTGATGAAAGTCACGATATTATGGGGAAACAGATTACCATATCGATCGATCGCCCCGGGCCCGGCTTCCGCAGCTAAAAAATCAGTTCAATGTAAATTCAGTATATTTTTTTCATTTTCATTGAAAGTTAAATCAAATATTGAAAATGGAAGCGCCAAACTTTATTCGTGCTGAATTATTTTAAATAAAATCAACGAAAGCCGTAATAACTGGGGTAATTAGAATAATTAGAATATTTCAATTTCTCGGAATTGAGTGAAGAATGAAATGAAAATTAAATAAGAGCGAAAGGGGGAAAGAAAACGGACGAGAGGGAGAAGGACTAGATTCCGCGATTCTGCAATCGCTTTTTTTTCTTCTCATCAGCCTTGGATATCAGCCAGTTGGGGCGTACTTACACCTTTTGCTCTTTCCGATCGAGGCATAACTGCCTCGAAAAATGTGCACATACGTCAGCTCGTTATGAGTGACAAATCAGATTCATTGAAAATTTCAACAACTCGATTCATAATAACTAGCGAATCAGAAAAATGCTTTCTCTATTCCTTTAAAAGGGTTATTTACTTATTTAATTATTACACAAGTAGGTTAATATTTAAATAGTAAATTGTAAACAAAATTAAAATTCTCTTTCTTTCCGCTTTGTGACATTTAAATTAGTTTGTGTTTAAACTTTTAATTTTATTTATTATGAACTTTAATACGATTGAGTGAACACTGATTTTATATGCAGTAATGACTTTATGAAAGTAAATCGAATTTAATTATTTAACACAAAACTTGATTGAATACACACGCAAAAGATACAGCTATATACAATTATTTCAAGGACTTCTCCAGCACGAATAGGAGTGTTGATACTCCACAACTAATTAATTATGAAGAAAGAAAGCCCTCATATCTTAAAAGTCTTGCATGCGTTTCCCCGCGACCTTGACACTAATACCCTCGCAAATCTATAAAACCACGACGCTCAATTGCACATATCTGAATAACGCGAATAAGCAATTAAAAAAAAAGAAAATTTTAATTCCACGATAACGAACAAAGCGCTAACTGCTTATTCGTTGCGGCAAAAACCGAAAAACCTAACCACGGAGATCCGTTTCCCCGCGGTATCTCTATCGCGCAGTTTTCCGCCGCAATCCTCGGGCAATTCCGCGAAGACTCGCGAGAATTTCGCGCGTACGCGCGCGCCGAGGGCCCCGGCGCAAACTTAATTAGGGCGAGTTTCGAGAGCCCCGCGGCCCCCGTACCGAACGGATTATCTCGACTGAAGAATTAGGAGTTTTCGCTTTGTACGCGAGGTGACGGGCCGAGGCGTTGATTCGAAGTTTGCGCCGCTACGCGGACGGACGCTGTATTCGCACTGATTCTGATCTTATCGCTCGAGCGACGTAGCCGGAATTATTAAGGTTTTCCTTGTTCAGTTTTAAGGGAAGGGGATGTTTTGCCGCATTAAAGGTGTCATTGTTTTCTTCAGAACCTTTACTGGTGCAGTGAGAAAGTTGGATAAAGTATTTCATCATGGGGAAATAATTGAATATTAAATTACGTTCTACGTGGAATAAGTTTTTGGGATAAGTTGCGTATTGTTTAAAAGTGGCTATTAAAAATAAAAAGGTTTGGGAGAAAAGGTATCATAAACTGGCCATAATGATGAAAACAAAAGCATTTATGGTGTACGTTAAAAAACGAACATCTTTTCAAGCTATTATAAGAATCGTGACTAGCACATTTTTATGATTAATGCCTAAAAATTAGAGCTTCTTTCAAAGAGATCATTAAAGAGATTTTCAAGCTATTTCAAAAAGCTTGTATACGGTAAATTGTACTTCTTTAATTGCAAGACATAAATCACGCGTTACTCTTAAAAGTAACCAATTTTTCACAGAGCCTCTTGAAATATTGCTCTTTCCTTTACTGTTGCCAGAACTCATTTGAGTCCCAATCTTGGAAACTAATTAACGAGCAACAAAAAGAAGTTATTAATGCACGTACAAATGGTTTAAAAGTATAATTTAAAATGTACATTTATTACATTCAGAATAAGCAAGATAATAAACAGCAGCTCATCACGCTAGTAGATTCACAAAATTGAGATTTCTCTAAAAGCTGCTATGCGCCAATTTTTGAATTCTGAATATTACAGAAAGCTCCTAATCCATATTAAAAAATGTCCTCCTTACTATAATTCACGGTACGCGGTAAGAGCCTTAATATCGCTAAGCCCGTAAAGAATGAGCCGATCAATCGTGGAGGATAAAAGCGAGCGGGTGCATAAAGAGCGTTCGATTTCTCCCGCAGATCCATGGCCACATCTCAGCAGCCATAGAAATGGCGACGTGAGCGCGGCCAAAAACATGAAGATCCAGCCGAAAGTAAAATCGTGCGCAGCGTAGCCTGGGCATCGCAGCAGCATCGTCAGCACCGCGAGGAGCCGGAGTGCCAAGGCAGCCGACAGATCGACTCGTTCGAGCAGCGGCAGCGAGAGACAGGGAGAGAGGCAGAGCTTGCGCCGGACCAGGGGCGAGTGACAAATGCTCGGAGGAGCGCTCGAGGAGTCAGCCGCTGACCGCCGCTACCCGCAGGCCGTGGAGGAAGGCGCGCGGCGCCGCCGCTGCTGTCGGCGCTCACGCCCCGCCTCGATAATCTCGCGCTAGCGAGCCCCATTTTTTCACGCACCCACCCCCGAAGACTTGTGTTCAGCGGAGAGACGGATCCGGAGCCGAGGCCTGAGTAGCGCCCTCGCTCCACCAGGGAAGAGCTTCCACGCGCTTTTTAAAGCCTAGTTTGTACATTGTTACTACGTATATATTGTATACACATTAGATAGTACGAGGCTCGCCGCGCGAGCCTGGACGACGGTGAGGAGAGTCCAAAGGTGATAATAGGATTAAACGTAAATACTTGCTAGAAGCTGATAGTTATTTGTTACCGACGTTCAATTGAGCGCAGCGCGCGCGCGCGCACCCAGAGCAATAAGCAGCGGAAGGGGAGGCGGGACGCACCGGAGGTAGAGCGCTGAGACGGACTTTTTCGGTACAAGGAGCAGGAGGATAGCGGGCAGACATGGCGTTCGCGGCCGCGAGAATGATACTGAAGGACAAGAGGAGGAAGCCCAGCAAGGAAGATTTCACACCTCGCAACAGGAGCAAGGTAAACTTTTTCAGCCTACATTTTTATACTCTCAGCGATTCATTTCGGATATTGTGATTGACTTTTTTTTAACTCCCTCGTGTACCCTGGGTTACCCGTCTTTGACATTTCACATTTCCGTTGCTCAAGAAGTGAAGCGTCATTCATCTTGGTGGGCGACAGAACAGTAACAGGAGCATTGGGTTACTTTGAGCTGTATTAGATGTACTCGCGTTTTTACCCTTATTTATTTTGGTTTACGTGAAAAAAAGATATGCTATAAATGAGATAATCAGCAATCTTTCCATGTATTCTAATTCATTTGGAAATTAATAATATTTTATGCGAAAATACGAGCTGCTAATAAATATTTACAACCGTTAGTTTTAGTAAAATAACATAAAATTCCAAATGCTATTAAACAGATTGTACTTCAATACAATGTAAACATTAAATGCTAGTAATTATTGCGGTATATTTACTGCAGCTTATTGATTGAATTTTCTCGGTTCTCAATAATTTTACATAAATTAAATGTCATCGTTAATTTGATATTTTGATTACATTGACGCAATGTAAAAGTTTAAAATAATATTTCGGAGTCACTCTTAAAATTTTAACCCATTTCTTACTCAATATTTAACTCGATCATTGTTTGATAATTATTTGATAATTATCGAATAATGAAGCGTGACACAAGACTGCTTTACCTTATCAAGATTGTAAAATTTAATAACTCCCATAATACTGCCTGATAATCAAAAATCCACTAGCCGAAAAAGGGTAAGAATTACTGTTTCCAGAAGCTTTAGAGCCGGGCGACTAAAAAAGAGCTATAATCGCACTTAACACCTGCCAAGCCGAGTGCCCCGCTTTTAAATAACAAAAGCGCCATTTCAACCGAAGCATCGAATCGTCCGTGCACGCGCGGCGTGGCTCGCGTGCGGCTGCAACTGCGCGACGCCCCGTCACGCGCACCCCGACGCTAAACCTTAAACAAGCGCGCGGCAGTCTCAGCGCGCGCAAAAAACTAATACACTCATTGCACAATCTCGCGGCTGGATCCGACGGCATCTATGCACGCGACACGCGTCGGCGCGCGTAATAATTCGTGGCGGAGGTCGAGAGCGGGCGCGCCGATAAGGAGCCGGAAGACGAACCGCGTCGCTGCCTCGAGGGGGTGGTCCGATAAAAACGCCGGGGCAAAGGAGACATTTCTCAGTGCCGCGGGCTTGTGCGCGCTTGCGTTCATCTTGATCAAAACGCCGCGGATTCGATTTTTCTTTGTACAGGCGATGAGCGCGCTTTCTTGTTGCGGGAATATTTATCGGCGAATTATGCCCGTGGATAGATTGTTCTTTAATGGAAACGATTTTGAAATTTTTACGGACGTTTAGGTGCACTGTTGATTTCAGAAGCAAATAGCGAGGACAGTCGAAAACAGCTGCGGATACTTTTTTGTTGCAAATCCTTGAAAGCAAAATGCCATTACGAGAATTTGTATAAGTAGAAAAAGAAATTGCGCTCTTAATTTTCTACTTACAATGAGAACAATTAGATCCATCTAGACTATTAGTGAATCGAACCTATATTTCATCAGACTCAAAGAAATTTTAATGGCGCCGTTTATAACCCTTATGTTCGCAACTCGACAGATCCAAGCCTTGAAATTTCTTATGCGACCGGTCGTTCCAGCGAAGAATGAACTTCCCGGAAGTGGTCGTCTTTAACCTCAACACATCGAGCCGTTATCTCTGGACACAACTCAAACGAGCTTTTCCACGAAGTTTAATCGAGCACCGGAGACATTTATCGCGCGATCCGCCACTAATGAAGCCTTTGTGCCGCGCGCTTATACGCGAATAAAAAAAATAGAGCAAGCGCAGGGGTGAACGAGAGATGGAGGAAAAAAAGTCCGAATCGGCCCCCGATGTCCATTTCTTTTTCATACGCAGCAATATTTCGTTTATCATTCTTTCTCGTTAGCGAGAATCGCTCGCTTTTTCCGCGCTTCGCCCCCGCGGCCTTTTTACCCCGGAACGATTTTACCGGACACTGACACGAGCTTTTAATGCAGCCGCGCGTTTTCTCGCCGATGCTCCGGGTATGGGATTAAAAATCTGTACGATATTTCCTTTTTTTACTCCCATCGCCCTGCCGGGGCTATCAATTACGATATGATCTTGCCGCCGCGGGGTCTGTCTAAACTGTAACTTCCGGCGTGTATCCCAACAAAAATGTCGTCCGCGGTATCGATTTATCTCAATCAATTATTTAAATTGCATTAATTTCGCCCGTAACGCCGGCGAACTAGTTCGAAGTCGCATCAATATTCAATCGATCCCGGGGTGATCCGTCACCTAACACGACAACTTTGCAGAAGGGATAGTAGGTATAAAAAAAAGAAAGTTTTCCCGCTCGCGCGTTACGTATTCAGCGAAAGCGGCTATAGAAATATCTCCCCGGCAAAAGACTCCCCGAGAGTTTCAAAGCGCGGAGATTAATTTCCGGCCCGTATACGCGCATCGGAATTCCATCGACGTCTCGTCTCCTTGTCCCGTCTCCCGCGGTAAAGCGCCTCTCCTCCATCAAACGCGTCCCCGCTTCCTCTGCCAATACGTCTGTTCGCAGCGTGTGTACCAGCCGCGGCTTAAATACGTCGCCCGTAATTATCCGCTGCGCAGTTCGAGGCCCCCGATGTGTGTCCAGGGGGGAGGTGGTGCGGATGAACCGGAATCGTCGTGACGGTGATTAAGAGCGCGTACGAATCTTGAGGATCGTGCGGCGCGCGCAGGACCGGGAGTGCATTAGAGGATCCGATAAAATAGAAATTTATATACACCGGGGGCCGACCCGCATTTTTATATCTCCTGCACGGGGAAAGCTGCTCGATAAAGGGTCACAATGCCCGACGGCGGTGAAAAGCTTTTTAGGCGATTTGCCCATTGTTCGGTCGAAAAGCTTCGCAAAGATGCTGGATAGTATTTGACTGACTGAACTTTTATCGCGAATTATATAAATGTATCCAGATAACGTCTGGGATTTGCGAAAATTTAATGCAGCTAACTTTTTTTAATAGCTAAATATGTGCAATACTTGATATCGGTTATTTTATTAATAAGATACTGAACTGATTTATTAAAAAAAGGAAGACTGCTTGAAAATAATAAAATATAAAATCTCGTATTTATGATATGCGAGGGAAAAAAGCTTTTTTAATCATTGACTCTTCTTAAAGATGATTCCTGAATGAAAAACTAGAGCAACGAATATCTCTCGAGAGCCCAATAGAAAAACCATTAAACAGCCCCCGCATCTCATTCTTCTCGCGATTTCAATTATTTACGATCCTTCAACAACGTGACAGTCCTCGTAAAAAAAAGGAAAGGAAGGGAAACGACGGTGGCGGGGGCCAATCGTAGGGGAAGAAAGATGATAGAGAAAATGGGCGCGCCCCCGGCTAAATCCCTAAAAAGTGTGTCTCATTCGTTATTTCGCTGCCTCGTGCCCTCTTCCTTTCTCGCTCGCGAAAATCCGGGTCCTGCGGGCGGGCGAAAGTCGTTTTATCGATTCGCTCGCGCCGAGACGCCCGTCCGGAGGGAGAGCCGCGCGCGCGCTCCCGACAGAGACGGAGCGAGCGAGCTTGCAAGCTCGCGGGCGCGCGCGCCCGAGAGGGAGACGGAGCGAGGGCCGGACGCTCGCCTCCTCCGCCGCCCGTAGCGTCTTTTCTCCTTATCGGCTCGCGCGGGGCGGTAGCGTTCTCCGCTAGGGTCGCGACCCGTCTTAAGGCACTTTAATACAACGCGTGCATCGGATCCCCCTCCCCGCGTCCCGTGGCTGTTCGACTAGCCAGGGGTATCGCGGGACGGACTCAATAAGCTCGGATGAGGGGAAGCCGAAATGGACGTTTTACCGCGCGGACCCTCTCGAGCTTTTTTTTGCCCCCGTCGCCTCTTGGAGAAAATGAGATATCCGTCGCGCGAAAGCGTCGACAATTCGAAATTGATTTCGATGTTTGTTTTTCCGCTCCAGCTTCCCCTTCTTTCTCTTCTCTCTTCCAATTAAAGGGCCCGCCGGTCTTTTTTCTTTCGCTTCGTCCGAGCGAGGAAGGAAAAAAGCGAGAGGCGAGTGCAACGCGATTTTCCCGATGAAAATTTCCTCGCCGAACTAAGATTACAAGTTATCGATCGCGCGCGAAGGCATTGAAACGTCGGGCATTCAATCTTCGGGATCGGGAATCCATCCGCGGGCGGAGCGAGCGGCCGAGCCGCGGCAATAATGGGAGAATTTCAGCGCGGACCGGAAACTCGTCGGGGAAAAGTCTGCTCGCGTTTCGACTCGCCCCCCGTTCGCGAGGCTCCGAGAAAAGTTGGTCGGGCGCGCGCCCGCCGCGCTTTGTTACTGTAACGCTCGTGGAGTCTTAGCCTGTCATCGTCGCTGATCGACATTCGGTTAGATTAATGGTTGAGTAATCGAGCGCGCGGCCGACGGTGCAATGAGGATACCCGAGAACCATTGTGTACCTCCGATAGATACACACGTACGTTTGCACGAGGAGACGCGCCCGTGTCGAGGTGCAAGTACAAAATCAATAAGACGTAGACCGGATGGCTTTCGTCTCCGATCTAGCGTTTGCCCTATTTAAAGCGTCGTTATATTTTCTCCATTATTATCGCGCGTTTTTTTCTTCCGTGGCCGACACTGCGAGTGAACAATGGTAATGGGTGTATAGTTCAGCGATTAGTGGTGTTACGTAAGACTGGAGAACATGAACTATCTTGGCTGATAACGATTTTATAGAAAGGCAGCAGATGTTTTTTAAATATTCAATAAATTTGAACTAGAGTAAATAAATATTTTATCTGTGATATAGATATAAACTTTGTCGCTCTTAAATCAAATATTTGTTTTACGCAAAAATTGATTTTCTTTTTTTTTTGAGAATTACTACATTTTAGGGTTACGCACACGGGAGGTGTAATAATTGCATTCTTTAGTTATTTATGAAAAAAACTATAAGAAAAAATTTCTATTGATTAATAGTTTTGTAGTAGTTGTGAGTTAAAAATACAAAATAAACTCTTGGAAAAAACTTCTTCGCGCTATAAGTGTACGTACAAAACTTTTTAAAAGCAAATGTACCTTATAGAATGTCGGAAAAATCGAATGTTCTATAATTATTTTATTGCATCAAGAAATGAAGAAAACCTGTAAAAGTTACACGAAAAGCTAAATGACGAAACCTTAACAATTTTTGAATCATTATATAACAAACAAAATGGAATTAAGCGTGAGCATATCAACAACTGGATTTGTTTATCATTCTACTTTCAAAAGTATATTAACGATTTCCTATAGTAAAATCTTCACTTTCGTCCTTTAAGAGTAATTAGACATGTCTGGTTTTATAATACATGGTGTCGCTGTGTCATAAAATCGTATTCGCCTTTTTTAGATACATGAATTTATGATACAACGTGATAGATATTGTTCTTTTTTATAAAAGCCATTAGCAATTTATCAACTTGACCCCAGAGTCAACTAGCCTGATCATCTTGGATTTCATTACAGATAATTATTTCACTTTTAATTATTCTTGAACAAATTATACTTGAAGCGTAATACGTTATTATAAGAACAAAAGGGACTTGAGTACAAATAAATCGGTAAACAAAAGAAGCTTTTCGAGTCTTCGTTTTCTCAAGCACTTCTATTTTATATAAATTCAACCGGAGGTTTCGATTTCATTT
>JAXIUT010056450.1:0-10226 GCA_035586675.1 Eurytoma californica | reverse complement strand
TCACTCAATTTACGCAACTATGTTTACGGTGGCGTGGAGATTAAAAACTTTTCACCACCGATGTACCTACCACTACTATCGTCCTCTTTTCAATCGATCGAGATAGATATAAGGGACGAACAAGGCGTAGCTATACCATTTGACTACGGTACGCTGACTGTGACACTTCACTTTAAGCGAATTCGTTAAAATGTCTAGCTCTCTGTACGAAGATTTTTTCATGAATCAATGGGTGGTGGTAGTAGTGGTGAGGATGAATGCATCAGGATTGGTCGTGCCAGTATCGGTTACAACCAATCAGGAGCCGGAATAGCTAGTTATTTGAAGGGTCTCTTTCGCCGCGCTCTACCATACGTTAAGAGACGTGCTCTAGCCGTAGTGAAACGCGGAGCAAAAGCTTTTGGTATGGAGGCTTTACACACTAGTGCCAATTTTATAGATGAAGTCTTAAATAAAAATAGGCCAATCAAGGAAAGTCTACAACAACGTATTCGCGAGGGTGGGGAGAATAACACTAGTCTTAAAAAAAGAACGAAGACTGTGAACAAGAAGAAGAAACCCTCTCGTCAGGCAAGAGATATTTTTGAATAATAAATATTTCAAGATGACGCTGTTGCACACTCAATCTTGTCAGTCAATTAAATCAGAATTATCTCTATTTGAGTGACCATCTACCCAGACTGCAATCGAGGGTTCTCATTGGGTGCAGTATAAACCAATATCTTCGCTGTCGGACAAATCACCGATTGAATTTACAATACCCGGCACTACCGAATACCTGGATTTGGCCCACACAATGTTGAGTGTACGAGTGAGTATATTAGCGGTTGATAAAGCCCCCGAGACCCCAAATGTTGGGCCAATAAATAACTTTATGCATTCGTTGTTTAAACAAGTTGATGTATTCTTTAATCAAAAACCTGTATCACCGCCTAACAATGCTTACGCATACAGGTCGTACATAGAGACCTTGTTAAATTATGGATCAGAGGCAAAACAATCTCACTTGACCAGTGTTTTATGGTACAGCGATACTGCTGGAAAAATGAATGATATACTTGGCGGCAACGTGGGATACAAGCAACGTCAGCAAGTTATGACTGGCAATAAAATTGATCTCCTCGGACACTTGCATTGTGATGTATTTAACCAGGATAGATTATTGTTGGGTGGTGTTGAGGTCAGAGTGCGTTTAGTGCGCTCTCGAGATGCGTTTTGCCTCATGGATCCGGCTAATAAGTATACAGTCAACATAACGGACCCCACACTTTTTGTTCGACGAGTGAAACTGAACCCGCCGCTTTTCCTGGCTCATGAAAAAATGCTACCACAAACTACTGCGAAGTACCCGTTGACACGTGTAGAAGTAAAAGCTATTACATTTCACAATGCTGTGCATGGAGAGACGATCGATAATGTCATTTTGGGGCAATTACCAAAAAGAATTATAATTGGTTTTGTTGAAAATAAAGCTTACAACGGTGACAGAACCCTTAACCCGTTCAATTTCACACATTTTAATATAAATTTTTTGTGTATATATGTTGATGGTACATAAGTGCCGGCAAAACCACTACAACCTGATTTTAAAACTGGTGAAATGTACGTTGATGCTTATCATACACTTTTTTCCGGTGCTGGTATACACTTTATGAACTTGGGTAATGCTATTGCACGCGAAAACTACCCTAATGGGTACTGTCTATTTGCTTTTGACTTGACACCGGATTTGTCGGCAAACGATGGTACATACTGGAATTTGATAAAAAATGATAGTGTGAGAATCGATGTAAGATTTGACGAGCCGCTAGAGAGCGCTGTGAACTGTCTAATTTATGCTGAATTTGACAATTTACTTGAAATTGACTCGTCGCGACAGGTTCTAGTAGATTACAATGGATAAACTGGTGGGGTATATACACCCACGCTCATACCAATGAAACTTCAGTCGTCTGACCACTTCAACGCGAATCGCTAGCAATGAATTTAATTATCGATTTTCAGTATTTTAAGGATAATAAAAGTCGTATAGTACCCGAAGAAGTAGCCATTGTCGTTTTACATAAAGACTTTAGTGCGCATTGGATTGTGTCTCCAAAATGTGCATCGAAGTGTTGGCGTAAGAATATCTTAAGACAAAATAATTGGTTGACAATCAATCATCATGGAGTGGAGTGGTATGAAGGGGATGTATCTGTAAATTTTTTACGGTTTATAACGAAGCACCACTAATGGATAAGCAGATGACCATACCTGGTTACACCATTAGATTTATGATTAGTTTTTCGGATCGGGCCGTTGAATTGGTGGAGGATCAACCCAAGCCTGTGGATGATGGAGTTGGTGATAAGCCGCCAAAAAAGAGAAGAATCACCACTTCGGTGGTGTTTAAACGTTGTACGGTTGAACGCATAAAGGACTTGTCCAAATATGTAGATTTTAGAATTAAGTATTTATTGAAGATTTACATATAATTATACACGAACTTGTAAACATACATATAGGCACATTAACTTATATTATGAATCAACAAGTAATAAACGATTGTTATTTGTCAATGTAATCAACAAGTAATAAACGATTGTTATTTGTCAATGTTTATTACCCCTTAGTTATAGGAACACCTTGGATCATCTGGACCCCACTCCTTCCTCAAAGGTCGATGACCTCTGGGGTAGGGTGGGGGTTTGTTGTGACTATCTAAGGTGCCAATGACCCCTTAGTTATAGGGACACCTTGGATCGTCTGGACCCCCAAATCAATGACCTCTGGGGTAGGGGTGGGGGTTTATTGTGACGGTCACGGTGCTCCTATAACTACTCAGGGCTTTACTGCAGGAAATTATGCAGGGAATCGAAACAAAAAAATTGTAAAGAAAAATCTGCAAGGAACTATAGTAAGAAAATTATAAAGGAAATCATGCTGGCCTTCCCTGCAGGAAATTATTATGCAGGGAAATGAGACAAGAAAAGTGTAAACAAAAACCTGCAAGGAAATATAGCAAGAAAATTGCAAATGAGAAATCACGCATTGTTTTTTCTTACGACGTTTTCCTGTACGATTTCTAGAAGAAAAACGCCTCAGAAATTCCTTTACAAGTTTCTTGCCTCATTTCCTTGCAGGATTTCCTTCAGGGAAATTCTACGAGATCCTGCTATAGCAGGGAAACAGCCTGGAGGGAATTCTAAGGATTTCCTGTAAGATTCCCTGCAAGGTTTCCTTGCATGAAATCCTGCAGGGTATTTTCAACAGGGTACGCGGATTTCTACGAAATCTGTTCTTTGCACGGCCGCTCCACATCCATTTTCTTTTGGTCGACAGCATATCGCTCTGACCTGTGATATGGCTTCCATTAGATGAGTGACGTTGAAGTTTAGTGGTTTAGTGTCGATGAAGACGAGTATTTTCCAGTTGTCTTGGATGAATCGAATGTCTGGTAATCGTTCGAAATATAATCCTGGATTCACCTTCAAGTCTTGGATTGCGTAATTACTTTTTTATCCTCCTTCTATCTATGTGCAAATGCATACCCATGTAGTTAAGAATTTCCACATTTGTAAAGAGAGCTTGATAATTTTGGTTCCCCTGTCTATTTTTTTTTAAAAGTCCTATTATTTTATAAGGTTCGATGTACATTTTTCGAGTTTTTTTGTCCCACTTCCTTTTGTACATAAATTTGATCATCATCTATAGAATAATCATGGGTTTTAACTTTCCTATCGTAATATCATTTATTTCTGGCTGATTCCATTTTAAATCGAACAGCGATCGGATACTCTAGCCGCCAATCACTGTGCAAACAGAGTATGTTATTCTACTCGGAAAATAAGGGAACACGTATTTTTTTCTTTCATTGTAGCGTCAAAATTGCATGAAATATGCGCATTTGAAAATTGCATCCAAAACGAGAACATTCCAACTACATTTTTCTTGCATAACTTCAGACGGCTACCATTTCATGGATTTTACAAATTTACAAATATTTCATTTTCTCTTCTCTTTAACACTTTTTCAACGAGATATATATCTGGATACTTGACTTTCTGCAGTTCCTGTTCGTAGAAGCCTCCAGCGATCGGTTGGTCTTTGTAGTCCTTCAGAAGGTAAGTCATTGGATTCGTTGCTTGAACTTTTCTTATGGCGAATACTTTGGTAGACCAGTTGGGTGTGTAACCTTTTCCAAATACTTGTTTAAATTTACTGACTCGTACTTTATCGTCCATTTTGAACCTTGCTTTCTTAACAGGTCCAATGCCACGTTTGAATCGTTGTAAAATTTCCGGTTCGTTTGCAGCTGAGACATCCGTCGGCTTTACCCTCATGGTTCTATCGCATTCATTCTGTTGTTTTAATCAGCAATCAATTTAGGAAGAATATCGAGCCATTTATAATTTCCTCGCAGAGTGAACTGAACCCACATCTTGTTCTTGAGGGTGTGGTTGAAGCGCTACTATACGTAGTATATTGCGATTACTATACGCCGAGTACAAATTAATCTTGTGTCGTTTCATAAAGTTTTCAAAAATTTTGTTGTAAAACTCTTTTCCTCTGTCGATTTCTAAGTTTTTCGGCTGGTGGTCCGCCTTGAAGATTGACTCCATAGCACTAGAGACATCCTCTTCAGTTTTCCGTTTTACCGGAACTACCTACGCGTACTTTGAAAATGAGTCAATGACTGTGAGCATGTATCGGTAACCTTTGTTGTTCGTGGCGTAGGGTATCATCTCTACCAGATCTACTTGCCAGGTCATCCAATCCGCGCAGGATAACATTTCGACGTAGATACTTTCTTCGTGCGGGCTTATGCAATTCTTCTACTTTTATGTTCTATGGTTAGATTTTCAGACTTCGAGGTCAGGTACATGAATGAGAAATTGCATGAGCAATTTTGCATGAGCAATTTTATGCTGTTCTCTTGCATGAGCAATTTTATGCTGTTCTCTTGGATGAGCAATTTTATGCTGTTCTCTTGCATGAGCAATTTTATGCTGTTCTCTTGCACGAGCAATTTTATGCTTTCAAAATCACTGTCCTGACGATCCAATTTTTCTTTTATTTTGTTCAAATCCTTGGTATCGTTTTCTCTGGATTTTCGGATTTCTTCTAGAACGTAGCTCTGCCAATTCACGAACTACCATTACCATTTTTTTACCATTTTCTCTGTTTCCATATAGTATGCAACAGGGTGCTTAAATTGACGGCATCACGAGAACCCAAAGGATCGGCAACGTTGCACAGTCTTCATCTACATCGTACCGACAATCTTGAGTAAATTTATAACCAATGCTAGAACAACCTTTACTAGTGCCCCTAATAACCCTAGTAAAAAAACTCACATGATTCTCACATGATTCTCACATGAGAATCATGTGAGAATCGTGTGAGAATCATGTGAAAATCATGTCAGAATCATGTGAGAGTCACATGGCAGTATCAAAGAGATTTTTAATATTAATTAATTTATAATTAATTTTTATTGTTGATTGTTATATTTTATTGATTTTTATATTGTATTGTAATATTGTATTATTTGACTGCAGTACGCTTACTGAAATGTTCCATTAAACCTTGCAATCAAATACGATTAAAATATTATAATATAACAGAAATAAATAAAATATAACAATAAATAATAATAATTAATTATAAATTGATTAATATTAAAAATCTCTTTGATACTCTCATGTGATTCTCATGTGATTCTCACATGATTCTCACATGATTTTCACACGATTCTCACATGATTCTCACACTATTCTCATGTGAGAATCACATGATTCTCGCAACAAAATCCTTCATGATTCTGACATGATTCTCACGTGAGAATCATGTGAGAATCATATGAAGATCATGTGTGAATCATGTGAGTTTTTTCAGTAGGCAATGCTGTTGGATTTGTTGTTATCAGTAGCTCCAATAATCCTTCTGACTTTGACTAGTCCACGTTGTTCACTTTGATGCCATCGTTTGTAAAAAATATTTCAGCATTGCCGAATGTAAAACTGTTACCACTCCTGTGCACACCATAGATTTTATCGCGCTTTGCATTACCCTTGCTGATCATTTTTATGTACTTGGTGTACGTATTTCCATGTTCTTCTGATTCACTTCAGCTGTTTCGAAATCAAGAGTAGTATCGGTATTCTCAATGACGGTATTATTAGCTGAGTAACTCTCATCGTAATCGCTACTAATTTTCGTCGGTATTTATCGAAGGCGAGTATTTTGTAGTTGATGCCGCAACGATTATTTGTAGTGGATCCACTATTGGTTTAAATATCTTGTTATGGAAATAACTTTTTACTTAATAATTAAATTGAAAACGGACGTTATTTTTATTATCTTAATTTTACAATATTTCGATAGTCACACGTCAATCAATTAAAAGAAAAACAAATTGTCTGGCGAATTTCTCGATACAAAACTTAAAGCTATCTTAAAACTAGACGCGACTTAAAACTAAGAGGCCTCACCGCTCACACACTCTCACTCATGCCTGTGTACACTCTTCGGGCTGGATGGAATGGACGCGATGACTCCAAGATTGGAACTCGAAGGCAATGATGACTTTTCCCCCAGAAGAATGTCGCATCCGCTCTTGAAGGTCGCTGGACCGGAGCCACGGTACACATAAGGTTGAGGCTGATGGTGGTGCTGGGACGATGGTGCCCAGGAGCGAGGTGGGTGCGGGCCGCAGGCAGTTGCCTCTTGAAATCCGGCGGGATGTTTTTGCCGCTAGGATTACTTTAGTTACAATGCGGTGTAAATCGCTAGATGAGTGCACTCGTTCATGGTCAGTTATTATCTGCCTTCCTTCTCAACTTATCAGTACCACGGTACCGCTCCTCGCTCTCTCCCCACCTCTTGCGATTTCCCCTTCTTACTTTCTTCGGTAAACGCGCTCCTTACCCATATGGTACATTACAATCTCCTCCATAGTTCTTTCAAAATTTTCTTTTTCGAACTTTAATAAATTGTACTTGCGCTTTATTGCATTGCGCGCTTTCACAAACTGATGCAGTATGTCCTTTTTCTTTCGAATGTCCGACATGTTGATCGCTGTATATTCAACTACAGACTGAGTGCTGAGCTCTACGAACGTGCTATATTTATATACTTATAGCGAAACAATCAAAATCTTTCCGATATCTACCTGCGTTGATTGGGCTACCTTTGTCGATCGTTAGAAATCCATATTTATCGTCGTTCCAACATTTTGCGCACAAATCTTTTAATTTTGAAAAAGGCATATACGAGTTAAATGATCGTCTTATATGTGCCTGAGATTTGCATTATCTTGTTGAAATACAACCAAAAGACCTATGTTGTCTCTGACGAGATGCTTTGGCACTTGCGCATAAGATTGATAAAGATAAAAACAATCGACATTTTTATGTTTACCCATACAAAACAATACTCTCATATTATTTTGTTTTTCACAGGTAACATCATCGAAAATCATGGCTGAGTTGGGAAGCGCATTATCAGGAGAAACCACTTCGTCGTGTTCACTAAATGCGAAATATTGAATGTTATCGAGCGGCTCTAATATGGCTTTTAAAAATTGATACTTTGCTTGATTCAGAGACTTCAAGTAGATGTATACATTTTCGAACCACAGACCGTTTAGATGCTTTATGAGTGCCACGAAACTGTTGATTTTTTGAAACTGTTGGTTTTACCGCAATTAGATGGTCCATAGAAAAAGGGCTCGAATCTTACTAAGAAGTAAATGGCCATGTCTCTTTGGCTTTTTCTCCTGTTCCAAGATAGTGTCGAAAATTTAAGATCTACAAAGTAAAGTTACCGAACAGAGTGTTAACCGATTTTGATATTACACTCTATGCTGCCAGATTAAAAATTCCGTTTCTGCAGATTTTTCTGGAAGGTTTTTGCTTGCAGAAAATTCTGCGAAAGTGAGAATATTTTATAGAAATTTCTGCAAAAATAACTAAAAAATTTTTCTGCAGTAAAATTGTGCAAAAATCTTTGATATATCTGCAAAAAAATTTTCTACAGAAATTCCGACAAAATTTTCTACAAGCGAAAATCTTGCAGAAAAGTATGCAGAACATTTTGTAGAAATTAGAAAATTCTGCAGACTTTTTTCTTAAGAGCGGCACGCATTGAGTATAACAAGTGTCTACGACACTGTTGCAAATTACGCGGAAATTAATAACTAAGTAGTTAACTAGTACCAGGGTACTGTCAAAATGAGAGAGACTCCTGGCCTAGCTACATGCAAGTGGCAAAACAGAGCACGCGGCGACATTTATTATTTGATTTATTACATTTATATAGACTCTCGTTTTCTTTCCTTTTTTTCATTAATTTAACGGGCACGAGTTTCTGACGAAGAGAGAAGAACGAGAGAGATGACATCTCCGAGTCGAGGGGACTCGAAGCGCGTCAAGCCAGGATCCTGCACCTTCTCTGAAAGCCCCAGGTCCCGCTTATCGTTCCGACCACAATACAAGACGAAATGGCATCGCCTAGACGCATGCCCTCTTCCCGCCTCGCAGCCCAAGCATTCAGCTTCAGTCAGCTTCAAGTTTAGCCTCATTCACATGCCCGCTCCGCGGTACCCTCATAGCAGCGCACACATATACGCAGCCGCATGGACTATCCTGCCGCATCCAAGCGAGAGCGCGCAGAGTGGAGCAAAGCGGCAGCAGGAGTAAGCGCTACCCAGACGCGAGAAAGGAGAGAGAAGTAATGCCCGCAGCAGAGAAAGAGAGAAAGCAGATTTTTGCCGCCGAAAAAGCATCGCACGCTAATCACACATTATGGGCCGTGACCAATCAGGGGCGCGTAATTAGGTCACAAGGACCATCCGGCTAGACGTCACGGAGAGATTCTTCGGCCGGCGACAGCAGTGTCTCTCTACTAGCAGTTGTAGCGGTACGTGCCCGGCGACAATTAAATTCACTGATCTTCTTTTTTTTATTTCATTTTTCCGCGACATATTTTGATCCGCGATCAATTACCGAGTCGCTGCGAGAGGATTACGGTGTCGGGAGGATTACGGTGCAGCGAGAATTAGATTTTTTCCGTATTCATCTCCGCGAGTTTCACGCTACAAAGTTAGCACGAAACTCGTGGGCGCCATTGCGGCCAATCTTTTCTTCGCACCGAGCCAGCATTGGGGCACTCCCTCACCGTCAGGATGAGCAGCGAGGAAGGCCAGACAACCTCGAGCGGCAGCGGCAACGACAGCGGGCAGCAAAGATAATTTCCGTGGAAGAAATTAGAGGCACGCACGCCGAAAGTCGCTCTTGCCCTTCGGGCGAGAGCTCAACATTACCGCGACGTGTGCGTGTCGCTTGCTGCGAGCACGCCGCGATTCGACCCTCAGCACACGCGCTCACACTCTCACTCACACACACACTCACTTTTTTTTTATTTGTGTTAAAATCACACATACACACTAACCAAATAAATTGTTAATTTGTTTAATACATTAATTTGCTGTTTATTATTTATGCACCTCTCCTCATGCAGTAAAAGTCTGTACCGCTATTCGGCGGGATTCAAAATTTATTATGTTAGTTTGTTGTTCTACCAGAATATTAACTTGCAGCATTATCAAATTCGTTACAAACTACAATTTGAGTCAGAAATGCTTGAATTTAATTATCAAAAATAAAATCAAACTAACAGTTTGCCACTCGGCCGATTTCTGCTCCCGGGAAATTGCCGGTTACAAGGATATAAAAAAAGAGGTAAAGAGGTAAACCGATCGAATTTGTTACTTACCTGAATGTTGATGAGATTAAGTACAATCCTGAGAGATATGAAGATTACTATACTTTTAGTTGGCATCTGTGTTTGTAATTTTTATACCGCAGCCTTAAGAAGTAAAATTGTATAAAAAGAGATGAGTCACCTCGAACGAGTCATTACTTTTTAAGCAGTCGTGGGAGACTCATTGATTCTTAGTCTTTCTGGAATTTCGAGTACTCTCGAAGTACGATACTTTTCACCGATTGAACTTTTACCTCACAAAAATTACGTTCTTGGACTGGACGAACTGTTAACTTTCAATTCAAGGGGCTATGGGACCTATAGCCTTTTTTTCACTTTATAACCTGCAAAAAAAAAGTATTGAATTAAATATTATTTCAATGTTTGATATTAATATTATATAACATTTTCTATAAATTAATACCCAGATGGAGTCATAACTCCATCTGAAACCTGAGATATCAGTTGTCGAATATTTTTTT
>JAXIUT010056439.1:0-10227 GCA_035586675.1 Eurytoma californica | reverse complement strand
AGTAGTTAACGTCGTCCAATCACGCTCGTCATAAATAGGCTTCACAACATCCGCCCATCTCTTTTTTAAGAGAGGAAGATTGTATGAACCCAGAAATATGCAGAGACTCAGGTAAATATCAAAGCGCAATGTCGGCCTTCTACGCAAAGTCGTTCACTCTCACACATACACACACAATTAGCTAAATTTTTCGCACGTCAGGTGTTCGGCCCGTCTTCAAGCGCTTGCTGGTTGCCTCACGTGCTGACTTGTAATTACCCAATTGCCTTTGGCAACTGCATGGTTTTGTACCTCCCCTGGATCCACGCGAGCTATCCTGTCGGATCCAGGATGACGGTCTAGTCAGTCGAGTTGGCACGGTCAAGGCAAAAGGTCTCCCCCAGAGACAAACGATTTTAAAGCCACTCGCTAGCCGCGCAGTCAGTTGGGCCAGATAGGCACTTGTAACTTTTCCCTCTCGTAATTGGGAATAAACGAAAGTCAACGGTATTTAGCTTGTATCTCACAGTTTATTAATTGCCCATTAAATCCCAACTTCATTATCGTGACCCAACTTCACGATAGTCTCGCGACGTTACGTACGCCGTAGTAGATGTGATACCAGAAACCACACATTAGAGTAATATTCTCGTGTTACGAGTTAACGAATGGATTAACCGATCCAGGTATGTCGACACATTCCTACGCATCCCATTGGTTTTCAACTATTTGAGGAATTGCACGTTTCTACGCGTAGTTAGGTTGTATATTGAAACATTACGATTTCATTGTGGAGCACAAAACGAAAAAAATACAAAATTGATAGTGTTATACTTTTATGTGATATTAATAATATTATTATTGAACATATATTAAATTTATCAAGTTCTCGGCTATACGTCAACCGTATATATTTTGACTCTCAAAAGAAGTTCGTCGAAGTCCTCGCTCTCCATATCGCTATAATCTATTCTGGTTGAACCAAGAAGACTAGTGTTATAACTTGACGTGGTTAACAATCCCACCTTCGTCACTAACAGCTCCAGAGCCCACGCTCTTTTTTAATGTCTATCTTCATTAAGTTTATGATATTGTAGTGTAATGGTAACTTAAATGGGCAATATAGATTCGCAAAAGAGCCCCTGTAGGCGCTATCGACTAGTATCATTATATTCCATCAGCAATCCTCAGAATTATTGCACAAAAGTTTTTTACTCGTATCGAATATTAAATGAAATTGATTTCAAGCGTAATAAACTTAGACATCAAAATCGTCATGAGCCCTCGGACTACAACGAGGCTTTGATCAGTCGACTTTGAAGTCACCTTCAAACCACGGAGATCTAGCAGGCTCGCAAAAGCTCCGAGTATGAGTCGGAGTACGAGTACAGCAGCATCAGGGCTTGGTAGTAGATCCTTCGATCGAGATCACATTCCTAATATATAGTTAACTAGTATTTGGCCGCTGAGATTCTCGAGTTGGCGGACAACGCTGCTCGTGACAATAAGAAGACGAGGATTATTCCGCGCCACCTTCAAACTTGCCATTCGTAATGACGAGGAGTTGAACAAACTGTTGTCTGGAGTAATCATTGCTCAAGGTGGTGTTCTGCCCAACATCCAGGCTGTTCTTCTGCCCAAGAAGACTGAAAAAAGCTCTTAACTTGTATAAACTTTAAAAACTAAATTATAATAATAAACTAAGTTCTAATTTAATTTGCTAAAACAAATCTGGCGTTAATATCCAAGGCTAATTTAGCTCAAGAACACGTACACAAATATGAAAGGCCAAATTTTAATCGCTTACGTGTATATCGAATTCGGAAATCTGATACACTGTGTCTTCAAAGTGAGCGCGTGGCGCGATAGAGCTCGGGTTGCATGAAACTAATTACCGAGCTTTGAGAGTGCGCGACCACGGGCTCGCGGTAATTGACTTCACCCCCGAACCTAGGTCCGTGTTAAGATGCAGGAGTTACGCCGACGAGCATCAAAAAGCGGTCCAAGATGCTCCTCGAGGCTCCGCGCAAGTCAGTTACCTTTGATACTGCACGTCATCGAACATTCGATGCAAGATCAAGTCATTTAATCGTTGAAAGTATTTCCATAGGTATTCATACTCCTAGTAAAATATGGGAATAATGTATTTTATATTTTGATAAATCAATTGATGAATTCAGTAAACAATTCGATGAATTGTATTATTTAAATTTTATTAATTAAATATAAGCGCAGAATATACTGCACCTTAATTTTGCTGGTTAGTTTAATTTTCTTTTCTGTCGTTATAGATAAATTACCGAAAATGAAAATTACTATTATCATTTAATAACAATCTAAAAGTTTTTAAAAATTTTTTAATTTTTAATAATTACATTCTTTGGAAATGAAACGGTTATTAATAACATCCCTTCTGTTTATGCAGCAGTTCTTTTTCATTATTCGAAATTTTCCTTGCACATTGACAAATGTAGATGACGATATAAAATGTCTCAGAGTGACTCAATCAAAATATGTTTGGAGAAGGAAACCAAAACTGAATTTTAAAATAAATAAATTATTTAATTAGCTTACAAATGTTTTTATACGAAACATTCAACCGAACATTAAATTTATATAAATAATTATTATTTTCTTTTATAAAAATAAACCATACACGAGTTTTACTACTACAAGATATATACTTCGGAGAGCTAAAATGAGATTATAGATTATATGCAGTATTGTTTTATTTTCCAAATTTCAAAACTGAATAAAATTGTATAACCGAGTTTTTCATTATTTATGATTACCTGAAAATTTTTTGATATCTATAGAAAATTTATAGTCACTGAATAATAATATCTATTTTTTTCAAACTTTAACAGCGTCTTGTCCCCTTAAGGTAGTTCCTTACTCCATTAGCAAGGTATTTTTATTTATTGTTTCTTTTAAAATGAGGAATGCAAACTTAATTATATATGATTGTAAGATACTTTAGGAAGTAGAAAAAAAAAATTTCGAATGCAAACTATAACATTGTTTATGTAAATATTAGCAATGAATTATGACATTCAACCCACACAGTTAAATTTTTTATTTTTTGTCCGATTACATCGTGCCTAGGCTCATTTTATTCCTTATGAAATTTTCCTAGAGTATCTTACAATCATATGTATATAATTAAGTTTGCATTCTCAATTTTAAAGAAACAATAAATAAAAATACTTTGCTAATGAAGTAAAGAACTACCTTAAGTAACACTAATTTCGAGATTCGCTAATTTCAGCTTCAATTCGACCATACCGCAATACATTTTAATGTAAGAGATGAATTTACATTGATCGAAGTAAATAACTCGAACGTTTCATGAATTTTCAATATTTATTCAGAAAATCGAATGAATAAACTAAAATAATATAAAGTCGAAACTTTAAAATGACGGTAAAATAGATCATTGAAAATCTAATTAATAACCTCTCCTACAAATTACAATTAATATTTAGTAATCTATTTAGATTACCTGTAGTTGGTAGTGATTTTTTATTTAACAATCATAATTATTATTTGTTCTAAATTGAATTTATTTGATTAAGAAATAACAAATTACAAATACACGTCACCTTGACCATAAAGTGATTGCAAATTCATTTATTTAAAAGTGGTTTATGATTTCACGGAATGAATAATCCCCAGAACATCTCATGGGTGTATTCATACTTTTACTAGGATGTTTCTATAAACTATTTAATTTAATTTTAAATGCCACTTAAATAAATAATAATAATTGTGCATAAATAGAGCCCAATATACTGAATATTTAAAAAATAAATTTAAATTAAAAAATCAACGAAGTGAGTCTCTTTTCATTGTCTTTTGAATATTCTGTTTAAATAATTATTTTAGCAAGATAACATTATAATGATAACTTACGCTGATAAATTCATACTGATAAACAAAAGAAGAATTATGATAACTTATGCACATAAAGTTTAGTTTGGATTTGCTTTTTAATTCATTTGCTTTCTCATACAAAAACCTTATTATTTTTATTTGCGATTAATATTGTATTACACATACTTGTAAAATACGTACACACGTTAATCAGAATATCGAGTATAAAAGCGTGAAAGTTAACTCAAAAATAGTTACTTTAACAGAGTCGTATAACAATGTTGTCCAAACCATTTTTAATATTATTTTTGACTGTTTGTGCGCTCCTGCACGGTAAGTAGAAATTTTTTATAATCGTTTTACATGCTGAAGAAATTGTCTACATATATTTCTTCAATTGTTTAACTAAAAGATTTTGTATACACTACAAATCAATAAATCGCGCTAATACGAATTTCAATTACTTATGAAAAAAATCAGCTGAAGGAACAGCAATAGTTTAAAAATTTATAATAAAAAATATATAAAAGTAAATTTTAATGTTATTTAACAGAGAGATCACCAAAATGCAAATAAAATCTTGTTAGTGACCCTAACAGCAAAAAGAGTTCGTAAAGAGCTCTTTCGTGTGACATCTGTGACAAAATTCACAAAACAGAATTCTTTTTGAATTCCCTTCGCTGTTAGGGGATATTAAATTTTTAACATAGACTCTTAACTAACTTTTAATTCATGCATGAATTACCAATAACGTATCTTCTCCCCTTACTGTGCAATCGCACCTCCTATTACTTGTCTAATTTAATTATACAAATTATAAAAACCTCACCTCTTTTTATTTACAGTAGGAAGAGGTCAAGCTACTCCAGCTGCAGGACAAGGTGGGTCAAACAATGACTTATCAACAGGAATTGTATTCTGTAAGTATAAATTACTTGTAGGGCGGGTAAAGAGGCGTTTATTGTATTCTCGCACTTGCGCACTACCATCTTGATCAAGACGGTGCATTCATAATTTTTCAAAGAAAAAAAGGTGATAAGAAAAGACTTCCATTAGTGTGTAAGATAAGGATTTGAATTTCTTTCATAAATGTAATAATAATCCTCTAAGAAAAAAGTCTGCAGTATATTCTGCAGAAATTAGAAATTAGAAATTTCTGCAGGCGAAAACCCTGTAGAAAAATCTGCAGACTTTTTTCCTGCGGGCCGTCAAAGATATAACATATAGTATTTATATAATTTTGTTACTTTTATAAAAATATATCGACGTTCTATTAAAAATACTTACGTTAAAAATTAAGTCATTTAGAGCTAAAGCTATTTACTAAGGATAAAGTAAATATGCAAAAAAAATGGAATTTCTCAAGGAATTTTTTTCTTTTAATATGACTTCTAAGACTCCAGATAATTGATATCAATAAAAAAAAACACAAACTAATGTTGATTTTTTATAACAGATGATTATTCAAACCATGACCGTATTTTCTCAACACTTACCACTTCTGTTACCTTGTTGCTTAATGTACTATTTACTTGTTTATTTTTTTAACTACAGCGGGTGGTGGTATAATGCTTCCAACTACTCCAGCACCAGGCGGTGGAGCGCCAGGAGGTGGTGCACCAGGAGGTGGTGCATCAGGTCGCGGTGGAGCAACAGGTCGCAGTGCTGCTAATGAACATTAAGGTGCGCCAAAAGGTGGTGCGACAAAAGGAAGCAATTAGCCAAAAGCACTCCAGCATGAATCTTTATTCACCAATATGCCAGTTTTTAAAATTAAGAAGAAACATATTATAAATTTATTTAAATGTTGCTTATAGAAATTCAAATCTTGAACGAAATAAATATACGATGATTTAATAAATTATTTATTTTTACACCATTTAATCCTAGGATAAATATTCAGTTTTTATTGTACTGTGTGGAGGGTTAAGATGTGGTTGAGGATCAGTATGAAGGTCAAGATGTGGTTGAGGATCAGGATGAGGCTCAAGATATGGTTGGGGATCTGGATGAGGCTCAAGGTGTGGTTGAGGATCTGGATGAGGCTCAAGATGTGGTTGGGGATCTGGATGAGGCTCAAGGTGTGGTTGAGGATCAGTATGAGGCTCAAGATGTGATTGGGGATCTGGATGAGGCTCAAGGTGTGGTTGAGGATTATGAGGAGGTTCAAGATGTGATTGAGCATCAGCATGAGGATGAGGATCAAGATGATATCAAGGTGACATGTGGTTAAGGATAAAAACAAGATGAGGTAGAGGATCAAGATGAAGCTAAGTATCAGATCAGACTTAGTATCAAGCTGAAATTAAGGTGAGATGTGGTCAAGGATAAAAGCTAGATGAGGTTGAGAATGATGAAGATCGAAATGGGGCTGAGCTTGAGGAAAAAGATCAGATCAAGTATCTGGATGAGGATCGGGATGAGTATGAGGATAAGGATCAGAATGAGTATCGGGATGAGGATAAGGATCGGAATGAGTATCGGGATAAGGATAAGGACCAGAATGAGTATCGGGATGAGGATAAGGATCAGAATGAGTATCGGGATGAGGATGGAAACCAAAATGAGGTTCGGGATGCGGTCGAGTTCAGAACCGACATTAGGTATCCTGGTTGAGTTTAGGACCGGGATTAGGTATAATGATGGGAATGATCGGGTGGTGAATGGGAATGATAAAAAGAGGGCATTGGTGGTGGGGATAAGATTCAAGACAGGGGCAGGAGATGAAGCCGAAGTTGATAATGGTGAAGGAAGACGTCCAAATCGCACTAAACAAAGAAATGATCAACGACTAACACTTAAAAGTACAGGTAATTAAACCTAATTCTCGTAAAAGTAGCTGTGACCTTCGCAGATGGGCTATTAATCCTTCTAAAGAAAGATAAAACAATTGAGGGTTAAAAAGCCTCAGAAAACAGGTAACATGCTGCCGCAAGTGCCTTGGATTTTTAACGGGATGAGGAGTTACGGTTGTCGGTCTACAAAGCGGTTTTTCGAATATTTGTAGTGATTTTTTAATAATTTAGTATCACAAATTCCTAACTATGAGTTTTACAGCGCGAAGTGTAAGAGACCGGAGTACTGATTGTTGAAAACGTGAGAAAGTTTTTTAAAACGCAAAACTGCTCCAAAGACTGTACAATGTACAAATTAGAATCCTTACAGTTGTAATAAAATTTAACAACGATAATGCAATCGATAAGAGACATAAGCTACTAATACAAAAGAATAATAAAATGATGTTACGCGGTCGCGAGGCTGCTCGGAACCGCGGCACGAGGCCTCCGCAGCGCGCCCCCCTGCGCTCTTTAGGTACATGGAAATCGTCGAATCGCGTGCGAGCGCACCTATACTTCCTCGTTCCCAGGGAGCAACCGCCAAATAAAAGAGAAAATTTTCACGGAGGCGCGACCTTCGGCAGCCTTCGGCGAGGTTAGCTCGTCTTCGATTTTTAAGCGAGGCTGTAAATCAAGACGGCCGCGGCGGCCACGAGTTTATCGCTCGGCCGCCGAGTCAAGGATTCGATTTTTCCGCGCGGAGGTGAGGAGGCTATTACGCCGACGCCGCGAGCTACATTATGTCGCGTAGGCTTCGCTGTAAGCGCTCGGGTGTAAATTTATCGTCGCTTCCAGGATTACACCCGCGTCCGGGTACCGATAAACTTTTTCCTACTTGTTTTTACCTCGAATGTAGTGCCGCGTTACAATTGTTACACTACGGTTCTGTAAACGGTTTATAAACAGTTGTTTTTCAGAAATTCTAAAACGCTCTCCTTTTAAAATTGTAAATTTTACATTTGTGGCTTAATTTTAATTATACTGAGCATACCTAAAGAATATATTTGAGCGACAGATAGTTCTAAAACACCAGAATTATTATAAATTCTCTACTTCTGCGATAAATATCTACAGAGGTACATCTCCAAAATCAGTAGTAGAACGTACGTTCTACTACAGACGTACGTCTGATAAAATCAATTAAATTATAGGATGCTTGTGCAATATGTTATATGCATTAAAAAGGTCACATGCGAGTCAAAATAAAACCGAGGTCTTTAACAGAAGATTCACAATTTAGTTCAGTGTTGGCAACGAAATAACCAGATTAAGTAATACTTTTTGATCTAAAAAATATAACATTTATTAATATTCAGCAGGAGACCATTTTCAAATGACTCTTCACATATATTATTCAAATTCAGCATTTTAATGATTATATACCAATAAATACACCCAAACAATTACTTAAGGGGATGTGAAACCCTCTTGTAGGAATCTGCATTCTCGGCATAAGCATTTTATTTATTATTAAAAGTGAAAATCATTTTTCAAAATTCGGCCAACGTACTGCCCTCCGCAATTGTGTAAGGAAACTGTAAAAAATTTTCAGCCAATTACATCTATAAATGGCTTCAGGATGTGGTTTGAAAATTTTTCAAATAATTTCGTAAAGTTGGTTAAGAACGAAAAATTTTTAAACCATATCCTGAAGCCATTTATAGATGTAATTGGCTGAAATTTTTTTTACAGTTTCCTTGCATAATTGCGGAGGACAGTACGTTGGCCGAATTTTGAAAAATGATTTTCATCTTTAATAATAAATAAAATACTTATGCTGATAATGCAGATTCCTACAAGAGGGTTTCACATCCCGTTAAGTCAAATATAGCAGAGGGAAAATAATAATCCAATGAGAGGAATATGGATGAAGATTGACGTAAAAGATAATATGAAAAAGAGGATCGGGAAGAGGCTGAGGTAAGATAAGGCTGAAGATAAAATTAGAGTGAGTATAGGAACGAGATAAGGTTGAGGATCAGGATGAGGAGGATCAAGATGGGGCTGAGGACCAGAATGAAGATGAGAACAGGATGAAGACAATCAAGATGTGGTCGAGGATCAGAATAAAAGATGAGAACAGGATGAGGACAATCAAGATGTGGTCGAGGATCAGAATGAAAATCTGATCAGGATGAGGATGAGGATCAGATTAAGATAAGGATCAAGATGATAGCAAGGTGAGATGTGGTTTAGAATAAAAACGACATGGGGTTGAGGATCAGGATGAGGAGGTTCAAAATGGGACTGAGGGTGAGGATGAGATCAGAATAGGAATGAGATCAGAATCACAGACAGTTTCTTATATACCAATAAGTACTCCAAATAAATTATTTAAGTCAAATAGAGTGATAATATTCCAATTGAAAGAAAGATCTTTCAACTTAGCTGATAATAATAGTTCCAAACCTGGACAACTTGCAACTGGAAATACCTTTTTCCTTCATTATGCTATGATTTTGTATATAAGTACTCCCTCAAAATATTGTCTCATTGCTTCAGTGTGCAACCAAGCCAGAGCTGCTCTACGAAAGGAAATGGTGCCCCCATGGAAATTCGACTTTACCAAATATAACAACGAAATATTAGAGTACAAAATTAAAAAAAAAATTTTTTAAATCAGTTCTTAAACGTATAAGAAAATAATGTTCAAAAACGTAGATTGTGTGGAAGAGAGGAGGGGTGAGGGTTTCTTTTAGTGGGCAAATCGAGCGGCAATCGCGTAGACCTTTTGCCATTCACCCCTAATTAGACTAATTCCGGTTCTCGTCTCGGGGGCCTCCGCGGCGCGCGCGTGCTCTAATTTCGAGGGGGACGTGTAGGCTCATCTCATATTCGATTAAATGAGAGATCGCCACTCGTCTCTCTCGTGCGACGGCCTCCTCTGACCTCCGCGTCGCGCGAGACTCGTTCGTCATATGCCATTAATTAATTCGGTCATCTCCTTCCTACCCCTTTCACGGCGGGCGCTACATCAATGTTCCGGTATAGCGCACGCTACCGCTACAAGGGAAAGTGACGTTTGCAGATCTTCCTCGCGCGTTATACTGTTTTTTTTTTTGTGGATAAAATAAATGGAGTGAATTTTCTGGTAAAAATTACCTCACAGCGTTTTAAAAATTGTACAGAGAAGGCATATCTTTTACAATTTCTACCTAGCTGTGAGTAATTTTTACCAATCAAATCGTTTAATCTCTAAATTACTGAGCATACATAATTTTTGCAAAAAAAAGTGAAAAATGTGCAATGATAAATTGGTATGTTCCCACGAAACACGACTTACACAATTATCGCAGCCGAGTTTCGCTACTTAAAACTTATTTTAACAAAACCATACTTAAAACTTATTAATAACAAACCATACTTTTATCTAAAAAATTGTCATTCTGCCCATTTCATCGTCTAGGTGAAATTGTAAAATTACATCGACTAAATATTATACAACAATCCCTTATCAAAATATCCTGCAGGATATCCTGTCGGTCCTGCATGATATTCGCGCTTTTCCTGTAGGAACGATTTCCTGCAGGATAGTCCT
>JAXIUT010056428.1:0-10228 GCA_035586675.1 Eurytoma californica | reverse complement strand
ATATACGGTGATTAGTTTTAAAGAGATTAAGTTTATTATATTTGGTGTATTTTGGCATTTTAGTACTATATAGAAAACTTCATATTGATTTGCATAATTTACGTCGTTACGCTAGAACCTTCTTAAGAGTAAAACGTCTACATCATAAATTATCAAATTTCAAATCTGCGCAAGGTTCATACAAGTTCAATGAAAAATCTCGCAATAATATCCCCTAAAAAAGATCAATATGAAGGCATATGCAACTATTTTTAGGTATGCTCTTTCAAAATTCGCAGTAAAAATTCAAGAAAAATTGAGTTTTGACGGTAATTACTGCAATTATCAAAAACTTGGAATTTTTTCAAATTTTTTCTTCATTTCTGCCAGCGTAAATCGGCAATAGAAATAATCAGCGCGGATGTTGAAACCTATTCCAACTCCCTTCCGAGGTGGAACCTTCTCCAATCACCTTCCAAGATGGCATTTACCACCATCGGATTCCAAGTTGGCACCTTCTTCAACCGAATTTCGTTTTAGAACCCACTTAGTCAAAACCGATGTCTATAGCATTTTTTTTGAAAAATGAAAAAAGTGTACAAAAATATCTATTTATAACTGTGATTGTAACGTTCCGATAGAAGTGGAGTGCTATTGTTATTAAATTTAAATTGTTACTGTTTGTGGTTGTCTTTATTTATGCACAATCAAAGAATATGCCTCCGCCGAAGCTAATAAACACTTACTGTTACTTAACATTAAACGCTCTTCGGAGCGTCGACCGAGCCCTCGTCCTGCCTTCGGACGACTGGCATCGCCAACGCGTTCCGTCGGCTTCACCGACAACTCGTTCGATTTTCAAAGATTATGCTGACAGCAGCATTTCGCGGCCACCTGAGATCTTCTTACCGCGCATGGATTCATATAATCTACGCGCAAAAAGAAAGTCTTTGAAAAATAAAATTTATTTATTAGAATGTTATGAGCAGCTTCTTAGGACATAACAGTGATATATAAAAAATATACATCTGTAACCAGTTACAAATTAATAAATAACGAAAAAAAAAGAAAAAATTCTTCTAGATCAACAATTTTGATCCTCTGTAAATTGAAGACGAAATAATCAGTCACCGATCAAGCATCAACAAAGAGGTAAAATTTTCCAGTAAGGAGAAAACACAAACTATTTAAGTAAAAAAATTTTAATTTACAAATGTCTTACAGTAAATGCACAACTGTATTCAATAAAAATTATTTGTTTTTATTTCAAGCAACGACGATAATCGCGGAAAAGGATTTTGCTTGGAAATAACTAGTTTTTTATGTTGATGAGAAATATATCCTTTTATTTTCCCATCATAAATTAAATTACCTACAAGACATTCTGTTTCATCCATATCCACATCTTTTTGTCCATATAGTTTCAAAGCACATAAAAGACTTTCAATATCAATTTGATGTGTATTTAATACCAAGTACACCTTCTTAAATAAATTTCTGTAAGCAATTAACTTTAACTTTTCAACGATTAAATATATTCCAGCATTAATTAAAAATTCTTCCTGTTTACACATAACTGATTCTAACATACGTAAATTTCCTTGCTTTACAGCTTCAATCATATCCCAGAATTCCATTAAATTATACTTTTTTAGAAGGGGTCGCTTCGGCATGAAGCCAAGAAGCATTTTCACAGGAATTAGATAAGTCAATATTAATCTTTTGTTGGTCTTAGATTTTTTATGACAGTGTTGGAAGGCATATGATAAGTATTCGTCTGCTGAAAAAGAAATACAAATTGTTAATTAAAATTATGTAACAAAACTATTTAAGACATTTAATTTAAAATTTTAAATGGATTAATAAATATTGATCAAAAATCATATTTTATTATAAATGGAATTTTTCATCATGGTACAGAATTACATCTTGGACATTACACAAATTTGTTAAAAAAAAATAATATATGGTTGGAAGCAAATGATGAAAATATATGTCAAACAACCTGGCCTGAAAATTCTAATGATTCATATTTAATTTTTGTGGAAAATATCAATTGATATAAAATAATTTAAACAAATGAAGTAAATACATATTTGTGTAGAGCCTTGGATTAATTAAATTTATAAAAATTAAAATTTTTGTATAAACAGAAAATAGCAATGTGGTTAAGTATGGCTAAAGGCAAAGATGACATGGATCGAATATATTGTAGGGAGCACTCGACGCAAACAATGGTTTTTCTCTCTCTCTTTATCTAACTTCGGGGAGCAATTTCGATTTTCCCCGTCCTCGCTGGTCCTATCTAAGTTCGCGGACGCGAGATCTGTGTTAGGCGAAGGTACAGAAGCGCAAGGTGCTTCCGTTCGGGCGGAAAGACTCGTCGTCACCTACATATAAAACGCGGATGAAATTAATTTATAATCCACGCGTCACGCGACGAATTTAAAGTAAATTTCTGAGAGACACGAAATTCAACTAATTTTCGCGCCATTTCCTTTTCCCAAGGCACGCTTAAACGGGCACCACTGTAACAGGGTGATATTTAATGTGAATATTAAATATCTCCTATTTCTCGAGGTATGTTAGGGTGAGCACGCCGGCCGATTGCTTACCGAAGAAAATATCGAGATGCGAAATCAATGAGGCGTGCTGGAACACTCTAGCACGACAACAAGCCGCGAGAAAACAAAGTCGCCAATTACCCGCGCGCGAGAAGCCGCTGAGGAAGGCCCGCGACCTTCCCCGCGTACGAGTTACAAATGCTGGGTCAAAACCTCGAATGCGGGATAAGAGCCTCCGCTCTTATCACCGAGTGCACAAAAATGCTAATACGGCTCGCCGACGCGAGCCGCCGCTCAACGCCCGCGGACGGAGCACGTGTGAGAGAGAAAAGATAAGTTTGAGTGATGGGACCGATGTCCGATCACTTCACGCGCATACCCGACACGCTGGCCGCACAGCGCGAGAAAAACTTACTTGGTGCGAGGAGTGAGCCTATCAGAAACTCCTCGTTCCGCGTCTAAGCTGCAGTCGGCTGGCCAGCCCAACTGCATGCAAAGCCCTACTCTATGCTGGTCGCCGCGGGAGATGATTTTCCCGTCGCCCGTCGGTGCATTCGTCCGTCCGCGACGGCTGCCTAGGTCTCTCTCTCGAGCCGGCCGATCGGCTCTCACCTCGATCACCTGCTCGAATTCTTCAATATCTCTCTCTGTCTCTCTTTCTCATTTCGCCCTCGTGGTAACACCTCGGTAGGTGCTACCTTCTGACCCCGCAGCAACTTACGCAATTAACGCGTCACGTCGAACGCGGATGACGCAGGCTCGCGAGGACGCGGGAGATTTAAATCGATTAAATCTCCACGCGTCACAGTTTCTAACCGAAAAACAGAAATAAATTTTTTTTTTTATGTCACAAGGCTTTCTCTATGAGAAAGCCAAATTTAACTGAGTCATTTTTACATTAAAATCTACCTATATGCTAAGTTTTAGTCAATTCTGAAAAGTAATTCTTTTTACTGGGTTACTACCTTAAAACCTTATTTTTTTATCAAATTTATGTGACAAACATATATTACGAACGAGTTTAAAAATTTCAAGGTTTTTTTGCTTTCTCATAGAGTGACGGCAAAAAAAATTTTATTTCTATTTTTCGTTTAGAAACTCATATTTAGGTTCAGAGAGTCCAAAAAAGTATTTTTTGTTAAATGTCTGTGCTTATGTCTGTACGTATGTAACGTGCGTACGTACGGGTGTGGTGCCTCCGTAACTACTTTTGAACGGCTCGGTAGATCGTTTACAAATTGTGCACACACGTTTGACTCACTAATCGAAAGGGCGCTTGGAAATTTCAAGTATTTTTATCCATTATTATCGATTTTAGAGCTATTTTAGTGTTTTTTTAAAACAAATATTTTGGCCTTTTTTCACACATTGTGTAATTTTTTTATTATTAGTTGCATTTATATTTAGAATTCATACAAAAATTATTCTTTTCTAAGATATTCAATGATTTAAAAATGATAGTACCGACAGACAGGTTTCGAAACCTCCTTGAACTTTTGATTTACGAAAAACCGACATTTTTCCTACAATTCTACAAAAAAGCCTTTATTGCAATTTTGCATCATATAATCTTAAAGTTTAGAAAAACTACTAACTTTCTATGGACTTCAACATTAAAAATTAATTATTTTTTAATGCCTTTTTTCAAACTGAACATTTTGTAAATTTTACAATTTTTCATTTTTGTTTATGATAGTATTTTAAAGTAGACGGCAGCACTTTAATTTCCTTTTTTTAAAAATTTTCTACGATTTTTGTTAACAAAATGGGAAGCTTTTATTTTGATTCTCATGTTATACATATATTATTAAAGAAATAGAACGGTGAAATTCTTACATATATTCTTTATATTTTTTTTTAAATTAATGTAAGATTAATTGATGTCTATTAGCGTCACTTCACATAATATTTTCTTTCAAAGATAATAACATTTTTTTTTTAAATGATTGATAGTTTTCTCTTCATTTAGTTATACATACAAATAATACTTTGTAATGTCAGAGTCAAAATTAAGCGATATCCTTGACTTTAAAAGTTTCCCATTTTGTTAAAAAAAATCGTAGAAGAATTTAAAAAACAGGAAATTAAAGCGCTGCCGTCCACTTTAAAATGCTACCTATCAATAATTTTTTTAACCGCAATTTTAAAAAGGGTAAAAAGGTAAACAAAAATGAAAAATTGTAAAATTTACAAAAAAGTGCAGTTTGAAAAATGGCATTAAAAAACAATTAATTTTTAATTTTGAAGTCCATAGAAAGTTAGTGTTTTTTCTAAACTTTAATATTATATGATGCAAGATTGCGGTAAAGGCTTTTTGTAGGAAAAATTTCGGTTTTTCGTAAAACAAAAATTCAAGGAGGAGTTGGAAAACTTTCTGTCAGTACTGTACCTTATTTAGGTATATATTTAAAACTTTATAACAATACCATGAATCCATTTCAGAATTTTTCACAGGTCTAACTGAACTACCTAAAGTCTGCTTGAAATTTTTAAGCACTTTTTAAAATTCTTGGTTTTAACTTTAGCGCTAATTTATTGATTTATACCATATGTAGGTATATTCTTATTTCTTTGCAATGATCCAATGTATTGTTTGTATTGAATTTACTTACTTAAAGCGTACTTAAGAATTTCCAACATTCTTATTTAATTCTTCTTTTTTGGAATTTAAGACATTATTTATTCCTTAGTTAGGTACATTTTTGGAAATTATTCACCTATAGGTTGATCGTACGATCTTTTATTCAGGTGATTTATGTTTGTAATAACTTTTGCAGTAATCTCTATGAGAAAGCACTGTTTTGTTTTATCACTAGACCTGCGAGATTTCTAGGGGATTCCATACTTTTTCCTCACTCTGTATAGACAACGCGTTCCAGATACATAAGCATAATTTATATACCGTTGGATTCGTCATCACGATCTGAGTCAAGGAATATAAACTACTGAGGAACTACTGAAGAAACACTAATGAATATTTATAACTATTGATAACTACTGACCAACTACTGACTAAAAACTGCAGGTAATGCGGCTCACGCATATATTCGAGTAGGTGGCGGCGTCGGCGACCCCCGCGAATCTTCTGATCGAGTGCTAACTCGACGGCGCGCCAGTGCACGAGCACTCGCGGACTTAGATTGTGAGGCGCGATTTATATCGCGCGTTAATTTGTGACGTGGAAACGGGCACGCACAAAGTATGCGGAAACGGGAGGGAAATGCCAGGGGTTACGCGCATACCAAAACACGTGAACCCGGCAAAGGTATCGGTAAGAGCGAGAAAGAGAGAGAAGGGAAATTTGGGCAGAGCGATGCGCTCGAAGGAATGCGGCGCGAGGTGAGGAGCAAAGCCCCCCAGCGTCGAGCAAGACGATGGGGCGAGAGAGACTCTCTCTTTCCCCGACGCCGAAGAAAGTCGGACCTCGGAGGGACGCCTAGCCCTCGCGCGGAGGCCGCGCATACACTCTCGCGTTGCAGTGGGCCGCGACAACTCGTGCTACGAGTCTGCCATCGGGCACTGGTAGGTGCCCCGGATAAGTTAAGTGCTCGGGCGCACCGGGATTTAACACGAGGAAGAAGATAACCCCGAATTTTCGTCCCGATACAATATCTATATATTACTAATGAAACTTATTTATGAAAAATTAAAATATCAACATTGTGATATATTTAATTAATTTAATAATTATTTTCATGCCCTTATAAAAAAAAACACAATGTGCAACTATGCGGCAGTGACTTTTTCAAACTTGGATGGGTTATGAGCTGAAGTCCGTCTAGGGTGCCTAAGACGCTTTCTACTACCACTCGTGCTCAGCATCATTCTCAATAAAAAAAAATCCATTTTCCCCCTAGTTGAACAATATACTACATTTTAAACTGTGAATAAGAATTTTGTTGATAAGGTCTCCATTATCGCGTGTGATTTGTTAAAATTTATTTTTAAATATATTTTGTAAACATATGAAGCATAATAAAACAAATATATTTTATTATATCAGCTATGATAGCTGCATTAAGTCCAGCATGAGTATATAAGATACTAATAAATAATTTCTACAATAATAGTATATTACGACACTAGGCCAGAAAATTGGATTTTAGAAAATCCCGGGGGTCGAGGCATCCAATATTCTGGTCGTGTACGTACAATTGTACGTACAATAATTAACAGACTAGCGTTATACCTCCTTCACTAACGCTCGGTATGTTGATTGGCTTTTTGGATATATTATACGAGTAAAATTAATTTTTAATTATTCGTTTTTTTAAAGACAATTTCACTGGAAATTATGTTTCTTTCCGATTATTTTCACCCATTAATCGGATGGGTTGTAAGTACATAGTTATTATCTGGTGGTGACTATTAATGTCATAAAATTAAGGTAATATAATATAATATAATATAATATAATATAATATAATTAAGGTAATATAATATAATATAATATAATATAATTGTTGCAATTCCTATAACAAAAAATAAATAGGGTAAGACAAAAAGAATAACAATAAGCTTAAGTCATAATAAATTTCGTTGAATGTGCATGTTCGTCCCGAACGGTGGACGTAACCTTTTTATGCAAATCCAAAATTACACTAAGGGGGAAAAGCAGCAAATTCACCTTCGTTGCGGGCGCCGCACGAGGCCCCGGTCTGCCTTGCGCTCTCAGCACTCACTCTGGGTATTGACATTTACCATTAAACTTGGAGGGGTTTAACGACAGGTGCCCGACGCGGAAGCGCGGTCAGCCGGTGTCTCCTCTCTGCTGGGCTGCGCTGCTCCTCTCGGCGACTCCCAGGCTGCAGGGCTACGCGAGCGCGATGTGCAACGGGGTCGGTGGCGCTTCGAAGTAAGGATGAGGGTAGGCCGCGAATGCGGTGTTTATGCACACACAAAGAATGGTTCTCTTTTTTTTGTTTGTTGTCACTCAATGAAATGCACTTTATTGATATCTGGATTTTTGTCTACAATGCAATGACGAGCCAAACCAACGCGAAATTGAACTTAGACTATTTCGCGCGGAGCGTGGCTTCGCCGTAAGCTAGACGGACGTGAACTGACGATGCGCGGGCCCGGCGTGCTGGTCGGGGCCGCCGCAACCGTCACCGATGATAACGGCTGGTCCTGCGACTGGCTAAGGATTGGGTGTCCAACCAATCGTAGGTCGTCTTCTAACTTAGCCTGAGTTCCGATCGACGAGCGCGAGATGCTGAGATCAGCGTCTCACGTCGGTGCCCGAGTCTTTGCTATCGCATCTGGTTTTCTGAGAACCCAGGCGCGAAAACAAAGTACAATCGCGAGATAAAAATTAATACGATTCTTTCCCAGAGCTTTTATGGTGCTATCCGATGCCATGCTGCATCGGGGAGCACCGCTGGGAAAGTCAGAGAAAACGAAAAACTGTCTCGCAACGGATGCGAGTCAGCAGCTACGGCCGAATCTTCGTCAGTCTTTTCTTGAGACTTCTTAAAAATAAAGGTGAGTACCGTAATACGAGCGCCTACTGTGACAGTCACGCGACAGTAAAAGGATGCGCTCGCGTTACTGCGCAAATCAATAATAGAAAGGTAATTTCGTTTTTATTCGGCATACGTGCTCGATTGCCGAGAATGCCTTATCGCTGCTCACCGAGCGTAAGTGGCAAAGGCGGAGGCTGATCATCGAGCTCGCCGCTACGAGCCCGCGTCGTTGGGCTGAGAGTGCACGTGCACTCGAGGATGAAAAATTTTGGAGCGCCGGGGACGCTCGGGACGTTACAGTACATTTGTTCATGTTCATTGAATGTGTGTATATGCACACGTAGAATAAGGAATATGAACTAGGATAAGATATGTGATGGAGTCAATTATGAGTGTGTGTGTGTGTGTGTGTGTGAGAGAGAGAGAGGTGAGGAAGAATGCGGAAATCTGGCGAGCTCGCCGTGAGGAGGCAGCGGAGCAGAGCAACGAAGCCGAGAGGACGCCGAGGAGGCGACAACGCAGATAAGCGACGACGCCGAGCAGCCACGACGAGGAAGGAAGCCGAGCTTGGCTGGAGCGGGTGCAAGGAGGCAGCCGACTCGCCGAGCTCCCGCCTCGCAGCTAGCCAACCTTGATCGCGTCCCCAGAGACGCAGCGACGACGCCGTGTCCTTGCTGCATCGCCCAGGAGCTCAACGAGCCAGATCGAGGAGCGAGTGCGAGTATTTGCGCGTGGTGGCGTCGAGAGAGAAATCTCCGCCGCCCGCGCGATAGCGCCATGAAGTAATGGGGCTGAGACGGCGTGGAGAATAATCTCCGCCGTCCGCCTGGCGGCACCGTGTAGTGAGCGGGTAGACGCGTCGAGGAGACATCTCCGCGCCCCTGCGTTTCGGGGAGCCGCGCGTATGCAACGCGCGGACCGAACAATTGCGTGAGCGTGAGTCTGCGAAGGGTCGCGTAGAGATACGCCTCCGCGATCCCGCGGATATTCGCAAGAGCCGGTGAGGATACTCCGTCCCAGGCGAGTTTATCCCCGGCCACGCTCGGAGTTAGTGGTGACAAATAGGTGGGTGAATTGGGTGAGTGCGCCGCGTGGAGAGTCATCTCCGCGGCCGCGCTCCCCGGGAATAGGAAGAGAGAGGTTAGATTGGAGGAGTGGTGAGCGGTGCCCGGCGGCGCGTCAGCGTGCCGCCACAGATTCGTGTGTTCGCCGCAGTCCCGGTGACGATTTCCATGCCGGACTTCGGTCCCGGGTACGCGCGATCTTGAGTATAAGAGCAATAGATAGAGCCGTAGCGTGTATGAGTGGAGGTAGCGATATTGGTGACGAGCGAGAGTGAGAAATAGTAGCGACGAGAGAGAGATAGATAGATAGATATACCTTTATTCTGTCTCTAGGACAAAAATACAAATAAATATATGTACAATATACAATAAAAATAAATAAATGAAATACATTTTGGTCACATTTTCTTTGGTCAAGGTATAAATCGCCGTGATAAGGCCACGAGGCTCAGTCTTATAATTGGAAAAATGACTTTTCTATACTTAATATAAAATAATAAATATCACAGAAAATATCACAGATAAGCAAGAAGAGACTTAGTCCTTAAATTCTAATATTATTTAATTTCTATAAAAAAATGCTGTCGTCATTTACTCCCAAGGAGGACTAAGGATCAAGATCGAGAAGGTGTTGACGCACTGCCCTTTTAGAAGATGTCGGAGATGGGGCGTGACGCAAAGATGAAGGGAGCGAATTCCAAAACCTAGCACCATGGACCTGAAAGGCCCTTTTCGCCTGTCTCAGTGCTTGCACCAGGGATGCTAAGTTCAGATGCCTCTGCTGGAGGGTCGTGGCTTCTGCTCTCGGAAAAAAGAAGCTAGATATTCTGCTTCACGCATCCGCAGAATTCTATAGAGAAGTAAGGCTTCAAAGTAAAGCCAGCGTGAATCAGTGCGAAGCCAGTCTAGACGCCTCCTGAAGGGGGAAATATGCTGGTCTCTTCTCACCCCAAAGATGTATCTAATACAGGAGTTGCTCAATCGCTGAATCCGAATCTTCTGCTCTTCCGATGTGTCTAGATACACCACTGTGCAGTAGTCTAGGTGAGGTTGGACTAAAGACTCGACTAGCCTTCTGAGAAGAGTCTCGGTAGTACAATCCCTGATAAACCGCAAGCTGTACAGGGATTTATTGACTTTTTTCGTAATAGCATCT
>JAXIUT010056417.1:0-10231 GCA_035586675.1 Eurytoma californica | reverse complement strand
AAGGGCCTGGATACTTCTATCATAGCTCATTTTATTATAAATTTACTATATTTTTATAGTATTTCATAAAAATTTTACTTTTTATAATTTTTTTTTGTTTGCTTTTTTTCTCGGATAAAAAATTGAAGGTATAAGCCCCCCTTAATTGACTTGAAATTTTCAGAAAAGGTAGATTTTTTGTGTATCTTGGATGAGTTCATTGGGCAGCTTATGAAACATAATAGGTAAACAAAATTAAGCTTCAGATTTTTATGTGCATTTTTTTAAATTTCTATTTCCTCTAAACTAAACTGTCATAAGCTTTGAAAAAAATTTTGATAATGTAGAATATAGATACTTACGTTTTGTAAAAATTTCAATCAATTTTGTTCAGTACTTCTGAGAAAAAAATTAAAAACAGAAAAAAATATGTTTTATATGTTGAAATTTTCGGAAAAGATAGATTATTTGCGTACTTTGGATGAGTTCATTAAGCAGCTTATGAAACTTAATAGGTAAAAAATATTAAGCTTCAGATTTTTGTGTATTTAAAAATATTATTTAAAAATATTATTTCTTCTAAACTGTCAAATGCTTTGAAAAAAATCATGGTAATGCAGAAAATCATAAATATAACCATTTTTGTTTTATTTTTTTTATTTTAATTTTATTTGTAAGATAAAAGAGGGAAGATTATGCAATGGAATCTCTCCTTAAGTTAATAGTTCAGTCGTCAAATTCTCGTTTTAACTTTCCCTTGCTTTAGATAAATGCAGATGTAGCATCGTCAATAAAAATCTCATGAAACTGTAAAGGGTTAAAAAATAACATATAGTAACGTTTTTTTTGATAATAGAAACTATATGTATGATATAAATTATGAATAATGAATTAAATACGTGATTTTATAGTCAGTTGACCACAAAAAAAACAAAGAAAATAAGTCCAACCTCATTAAAATCGCTCGAATAGATCATAAGTTATAGAATACAACGCGCGCGCGCGCGCACACACACACACACACACACACACATACACACACGCGAGCACACACATACACACACGCGCGCACATCCATACAGACATGTTTCAAAAATATCAAAATAACATAAAAAATGATAAAAAGTAACTCAAAACAAACTTTTAACATGTTTAAAAAATTTTTTTTACGATTACAAATCTTCCCCACGTAAGACGCAAAAAATGAGATGGCAACAGCTTTAAAAAAAGCAGCGCTGAAAGTATGAAAAAAAATTAAATAATAACAGCTTTATAAATAATACTTTACTACAACAATAGCAACTAACAACCGCTTCATAAAAAATATTAGTTGCTGTTGTTCATGGCCTTCAAGTGGTAAGAATATAAATTTTTACCTATTATGTACGTTCACGTTCGTGAAGGTTGTTAATGTGTTTGCTTTAAATAATTGAATTAATTTAAAACAAATAGCAAACCAAAGACGAAGATTATGATATACAAGTCACAATACCGATCAAAAATTTGGAAACACTGTGAAGATGGTTTCTAAACTTTTGGTCGGTAGTATATACTAATGCAGACAATGTCCAAATGTTCAAGGGTATTCGGGAATCAACGAAACATCGTTTAGGAGGAAGCTCACCCTGAGCATTCTCGATACACAAAAATTCGAACGATGGTTCTGTAGAATATGTTCAGGTGTCTAGGAACCCTCTCGGATCGACAGGTCTCGTCTAAAAGGAAGCCTACCAAAAGCTTCCCCGATGTGCAAAACATCCGACGATACTACTGTAAACGAGGTCCAGGTGTTCAGGAACAACCTGGGATCGATGGCACGTCTTCTAGGAGGAAGCCCATCAAAAGTTTCCACCAGGTGATCAGGAACACCCTGGGCTCGACGGGACATCGTCTAGGAGGAAGCCCACCAAGAGCATATCTGATGCGCAAAAAATCTGACGGTGCTCCTGTAGAGGATGTCCAGGTGTCCAGGAACACCCTAAGATCAATGGGACATCATCTAGGAGGAAGCCCACCAAGAGCATGACCGATGCGTAAAAAATCCGGCGATGCTCCTGTAGACGATGTCCAGGTGTCCAGGAACATCCTGGGATCGACAGGATATCATCTAGGAGTAAGCCCACTAAGAGCATGTCCAATGCGCAAAAAATCCGGCGATGCTCCTGTGTTCAGGTGTCCAAGAACACCCTGGCATCGACAGGACGTCGCCTAGGAGGAAGCCCACCTAGAGCACCTCCGGTACACAAAAAATCGGATGGTGCTATCATCAATATGTCTTAGAAAAAAAGGATATGAATTTTTTTTATTGTAAATTTCTTCAGTAACTGAAAAATTCTCCAGTAAAACATTTTAATATAATATAAGAAGTTTTCAAATTTGCAAGGTATTGATTACCATTAATCAATGAAGGCAAGGTGGAACTGTCCAGCGGATCAAGGTAAGACATTGACTACCCAGCTAATGAAAGCAAGATATAATTATCCAGCAATGAAGGCAAGGTTGGACTGTCTAGCCGGTCAACGCAAGACATTCACTACCCAACTAATGAAAGCAAGGTATAATTACCCAGCCAATGAAAGCAAGGTTGGAATGTCCAGCCGGTTAAGGCAAAACATTGACTACCCAGAAACTTATTAGTTAAGGTAGTAACACAAACATTTATCTCATAAGATGTTCAAAAACACCCCCGTTCATGTTTATGCAATCTTGAATTCTACGTTGAAAGTTTTCAGCTGTGGACAACAGAATATGACCCGGAATGGCTCTACAAGCTTGTGCGATGCGTTGCATCATATCTTGCTGTGTCGTTGGTTGCTGTGCATAAACAATATTTTTCAAGTAGCCCCATAAAAAGAAATCTGGATTTGTCAGATCTGGTGATCTTGGACACCACTCACATCAGTAATGTTACTACCAATACCTATCCATCGTCCTCGGTATCGTTCTTTCAGGAATCGACGAACCATTAGTGAGCGATGACACGGTGCACCATCTTGCTGCAGTCATACTCGTCGTCTTGTTTCCCAGTCAATAATTCTGGTAATTCATTCTGCAGGAAATTAAGATATGCTGCACCATTGACATTCCCATCGAAGAAATAAGGGCCTATAAGAAATCCATTCCCTATACCACACCAAACAATAAGGCTCCATCTATGTTGATTGTCAATATGACGTACCCAATTAGGGTTATAAACAGACCAATAATGGCTGTTATGTCGATTGAGTTGCCCGTTACCATGGAATGTAGCCTCATCTGAAAACATTACGTATCTAAAGAATTCAGGATCTTCACGGATTCTCGCTTGTGCCCAAATGCAGAAGTTAAGTCTGCGTCGGAAATCATTGGGCATTAAAGCTTGAGTTCGTCGTGATGTGATACGGATGGAACCTGTGAAGTCGCAAAATTCTGCTAGCTGTTGATCTTGGGTTCCCAGTACGTGTATGAATCTTGCGCAAAGAAATATGAGGATCCAAATCAACCATTGCCAAAACGACGAGAATTCGTGGATCATCGTTGTTCGGTAACATAATGCGATGACGATTTCTATTTATCTCTCTCTCTCTCTCTCTTTGCTCAATGCCTCGAATTCTCACGTAGTTTGGATAATGAAGCTTCCCTGGATAATTATGGCGGTAATACCTTGCCGCAGCACGATATCGGCCTTGACATGCTCCAAGAGACAACAGAATATCAACGATTTCATTTCTCGAATAATCTGGCATATTTGGTCTATTCCAGTTTCCAGCCACTAAAAAAGTTTCACGTGAACTATCCTGAGAAGGACTGTTCAAGAGTTCACTCTCTGACACGCAACACTAGGAAAGTATTATTTGCCGATATCGATTTGGCCGAAACTTTGTAGGCTTGTCCTGAATCACGCCAAAAACAAAAATAAAAATTTATGTCGGGTCAAATGGATATTTGATATGGATTTACCACAACATACATATGCTGTAATTTGATTTTTTTCATTAATGCTTGAATACATAAGGTTGAAAAAAGTACTGAAAAAATTAATTTCATCCAGTTTCTTATTAAAAAAAAAATTACTTTTTATCTCCGATTTGCACCTTCCAAAATAAAATTATTTCTTTTTTAATAAAATTATTTTTTTTTTTTTTTTTTTGACAAGATCACTTGACATTGGAATCATATGCAGTGTATGTAGTATTACTTGATATGGTTGTTAGATAAAGTACACAACTGAGGTATTAGACTATGTAATCGCTGGTCAGGCAACCTGTCTATGGTGTCAAATTTGGTTGTTGCTCAAACAAGGTCAAATCAGGTTGTCCGGTCTAACTGCGTCATTAAATTGAGGGGTTATTAATTCGGCTGCCTAACTACATACGGTGTCACGTCCATTAGAAAAAGAGAAGGGCACTAAAAGAAAATGTTCTAAACAAAACTTATGTTTGTATTTTCTTAAGAGGAATGAGAATCCATAATAAAAAATATTTATTTTTGCAAACTACAAAAAAACATTAAATACAAAATTCCTATGATTCGGAGGGGGGCAACTGATGGCGACCTTGACCCAAAGTCATATCTGAACGTAAAATTTTCTGGTTTTTCCATTTGCAAAGTTAAGAGTAGAATTCACAATTAAAAAATTGATTTGACCTTCAGATGACCCTCATCCTTGACCTCAAGGTCACCATCATTGTGCCTCTTTAAACCTGCAACTTCTGCATTCAACATTTTTTTCTAGGATGCATAGTTTTCACAACACTTGGATGCTTTGATTGATTGTAATCTTGACCATGACCATAGTCATACCTAAACGTAACATTCTTCGATCTTTCCACTCCACAGGTCAAAAGTAGGAGTTCCCATTTGAAAAGAAAGATTTGACCTTCAAATTTCCTTGACTCATGACCATGACCTTGACCAAGGTCATATCTGAACGTAAAATTTTCTGTTCTCTCCATTTCCGAGGTCAAAAGTAAGGGTTCCTATTTGAAAAAATCAATTTGATCTTCAAATGACCTTGACTCTTGACCTCAAGGTCATGGTCAAGGTCACTATTTGATTGCCCCGAAAAAATCTAACAACTTTTGTTTTTATACTTTTTTTGATTTAGGCCTTCCCAAGCGAGATATTTGCGTGGTCTGTTAAAATGGGACACCGTGTATAAATAATTAAAAACAATTTTTTACTTGTTCAGAATGTCACGTACAATAAAAAAATAAAAAAAATCGATTTTGTTAAATCTTTAGGTATAATGCTCCCTTAATGAAAACAGCGTCTAGTGTGAACAATTTTAGGAGTCTTATTGAACTCCAACACAAGGGCAAGTCTGAACGTAGAATTCCGTGATCTTTCAGAATCTAGCAATTATTATTGATTTCAATCTCAGAACCTTTTTACGCATACTTTACTTTATTAAAATTAATATATCAATAGCTATTTTTCGCGAGACTTTAAAAAAAACAAGATATAGCCTAGGCGACGTACAATTGATGACCATCTCCGCTTCTCTTATGAACCCAAATTTTTTTAAACCTATTTTGTTCTACATAATCCGAATTTTAAGGGTTCTCGGTTGAAAAAGTTGGCCCTAACTCTGAACTGCAAAATGCCAATTTACTGCGGTGTGGCCTTTTAAAAATCTATTTGTTTATTATTTTATAGGTTTAAAACAATTTACATTGATTAGAGAACCTGTGATTGCCATGAATTGTATGGTCGGCGCCTAAGCTATTTCTCACGTCCGACATGAATTATTTATTATTTATTAACCAGAGTAAAAATATACAAAAGTTTACATAATTGCACTTAAATATCACGTTACAAAAGTAACCCAGTAGAGGAAATGGTTTCCTGTTCGCTGGTCTGGCTCGATATAAACTAAAAAAAAGCTTACAGCTAAAATTTACTATGTCACACAATTTGCACTCCTTGACTTTGGTCCCAGTAACTGAGTTACTATGTCAAATCAGATATACAAAATTGCATGAAATAGTTTAGTATTATTCATCGCCAATATCTAACTAACATTGCACTTCCTATTTCTCTTGTAGATGTTAGGCCCTGCTTATTTCTTTATTAATTTATTTTACTTCGTTTTAATACTTAAATGGTTAAGTTAAGGTATATAATGCATATAATGCATGTCGTGTGCTCTTGCAGCGATATTTCATTATTTAGTTTACTTTACTTTTTCAGTACCTATTCAGCACTCAAATATTTAATATAAAATATGAAAACATAAAAGGTTGCAAACATCTTGAAGCGGTTGGAAGTTTCCAGGCTGCGATTAGATTGCAAGACAAGCAGTCGGAGCTTGGGAAAATTTCTTAGCTATCGCTGCAAGCGCAAACGGCACGTAGGCCAAGCATCACACCACCCAAGGATCGAGTGACCGGCCGCACGTGCAGGGCTAGCGCAGCAGTTTTAGGCCTCGAGCGTTTCCGCATGGCACGGCGGTTGAAGGACTTGATCCCGTAAGTGCGAGAGAGCGCGCTAATTGTCGAGTAATCAGTTTGGGGCCCTCTCCTCCTGACGACGCAGGCTGATCGCCAAGCGTCGGAGGGACGACGCGTCACTCTTTTTCTGGACAGCTGCACATCGACGTAGTAGCTCCTTATCCTAATCGATTCTTTGTGAAATTATAAGTTCTATTAGTGTTACGTCCCGAGCGGTTTGGACGCAACTTTTAAGGAAAGCGCGGCTATTTTGTAGGACAGCAGCACGGCACCCTCGGTCCGGGTGCCGTGCGAGGCCCCGAAGTGCCTTTTCCTTCGTCCTTTTTCTGGTGGCGTTGCCACTTACCTTGCTGGTGAATCTCTGGAAACGGGGCCCGACGCGGTAGCGCGAAACGATTCTTCCTCTCCGGCGGCGGCTGCAGGGCTGCGGGGGTGCGCGAATGCGGCTCGTTGCTTGGATATCGGCGGTGAGGAGGGAAGCGAGAGATGAGGTTCCCTTGTAATCATCACACACAAATAACCAGTAACACCAGATTTATTAATTCAAAGAATGGTTTTCACAAACTAGGACGCGACACTGAATACACGGCAAGCCACTCGCGATCGCTGATTCGGCTGTGCGGCTCGCTAGCCAGCACCCACGCAAAATACCTATTGAGCGGCTGGCTCCCGGAGCCAGCGTCTTACCGAAAATATTCTAAGTCCCTCTCGGACTTACAATATTTTATCCTGATGTAGCCGCGGGGCCGCCGCGACCGTTGGGCTGACGGCGGGGAGAGCCCCGCAATTGGCTAGGAGAATATCTCCAGCCAATCACGAAACTACTCCCAGCATCTCCCGAGGTACACATGAGACGCCGATGTTGCGTCTTGTGCCGCGAGCCGAGAAGTGGCCATGGCCTCTGAGGTTCGCAGAATTCCAGGCGCGAAAACAAATTTCTCGGCTCACTTTCGGTGAAGCGAGCGATAAATAAAAATTACTGCCTTTTTCCCAGCGTTTTTCGAGTTATTCGATGCCATGCCGCATCGTGTAACTCACTGGGAAGGCGCGAAAAGTGAGGCTCTTTGTGCGCCTCGGAAACGCGTCAGCGTTCGTGCCTCTCGGTCCCGTCTTGCAAGCCTGGGTGCGAGACGCACATGATCGGGGCGGAGTCGGGTTTTGAGGCCCGGCCGTCGCGCCTAATAATAAAAAAAAAAAAAAAAAAATAAACTAAGTCGCTCATTTGCGAGCGTGAAAGATCTATTCTTTCGTGTGTTCGCGTGCCCGATCGCCGCGTGTGATCGGATGTCTCGCGCGCGCCTATCGCTTCTCTGCTGCGCGGCCGGAGGGGCGGAGGGGCCGATTGTTTAGCTCGCCGCGGTGAGCTAACGGCCGTGGGCCGAGAGTACGCCTGCACCGGGGCCAAAAAAAATTAGCGGGGACATAACAATTAGTTTATTCTGGCCTCCGAGGCTTCGTTTAATTAATTGTATAGTTTAACACTCGTGAAGCTGCCGACTGGATCTGCTGCTGTGGATAATTATGCAGATTTGTTCGAATCACCTAGAATCAAAATAGAAAAACAGTAAGTGGCATAGGTCGCCAAAAATGTTATCACGTACCCGTAAGGCATACCATAGTTAAATTTACATAAAAGCAATTAGCGTGAGTTTTGCGAGAACTCGCGTATAACGGTTCGACATAAACATGAAATAAAAAGGCCAAGTGCGGATCTGGCCAAGATACTTACGTTAGCATCAAAGAATAGAATCAACTCGCGAATAAAAGGCAGCTTTAAAACCTTATTCAATAGTGCAAAGCAATAAGCAGCCGCGGGTACTTGTCCGAATCGCCCTCCTTCGCTGCATTGGTTATATTAAACTAGGAAGGGAATTTGCGTGCCATACGCGTCGCGGATATATGTTTGCGGGTACGAGGTCGGCTGCTCTTTGACACGAGACTAGGGACGGATCGGGGCGCTAAATAAACCGACAGGCTTAAGTATCATATCTCTACTTTTTCCTGCGCTTTACCGAGAGTAAGCAGGCTACAGCCTGCGTGACTCAGGAAACAAAACTTAAGAACAGTACCCACCGGAGTCCTTTTAGCTCCGTGTCATATTAAACGAGGAAAAATCATGCCAGGCCGAGCCGACACGCCGCGAAGCAACCAAGCGCTTCCGCGCCGCGGTATTGGCACAAAAAATTCCGTTTATTTGTATTTTGAATTTTTATTCAGTATAACTTTTTATACTCGTAAGATTTACGCGGTGATTCGAGCAAGGTCGCCGCGACTGTTGAGACCGCTCAGAAATAATATTAATGTTGTGATCGGGCCAAATATTTGATAACCTAAACAATGACATGCGCGAGAGCCACGGCTCTGTAATAAGAATCTTTTTAATAGTTGTAGTTCTAATTAACGAGTAATAATAATAAATAAAATAAAACAGACTATGTGCATAAACTTGGCTTGATTTACTTGTACCCGAGTTCGGTTACTGCTGGCCGAGTATTCATGTACGGGAATAAGTCTACAGCGTCCAAAGGGTTTCCTTTTCTTTTCCCCATAATTAAAAGAACAGCGGCCGAACGAATGTTCGACTTTAAGGGTAGATTTCTTTTTCAAAATTGTTTAATCTTGCTGGACACGTTAAGCCTACTGCACATGTTACTCTGTAGTGTGGAAACATTTTACTATGTTGAAGAGCAGAATCACATTTCCAATCTGATGTAGAAGCTATGTCATCTACTACTATTGTATCTGTATATTTAGGTTGTCGTGATATCGGATGCATTGAATTTGTATATGTTTGAATTTCTTTAATTCCTCTGTTGAAATAAAGCATTGCTTTGTTGTTTCCCAGATAGTTTATGTCACCATACAACATACGGTAATTATTGTTTAGCTGAGTCTTATTATCTGGAGGGTTTGGGCACTGTTTTGATAATGTTTTCTTCGCATTTTTGTCTGCTTTATCATTAATTTCATTTTAAATTCTCGATGTTAGTTTTGCTTGTCTGTTCTCCTTTTATATAATGTATATGTTTAATAGCATTTCGTTTGATATTAAGACAATAAACACATTCTGGATTAAATTTATTATTATAATTTGTGGGTTCGTTTGTTGTGTTATAGTAGGCATTGTGCATCAAAATTTCTTATGAGTCTGTTGTATTTGTGGTAATTATACTATTTGCGAGAGTAGCAATCACATTTAATAGTAGATTATGCACCTAAGGAGGAAAAGTAAAGAATGTCGCAGATCGCATGTAATTGTCCACCCGAGCCGAAGGCGAGGGCGACAAACATGCGATCTGAGGCGTTCTTTACTTACTCCCGTGGTGCATATACTATTTTTCTGCACGTGGGCTTTTGCCCCTAGGGCGCACAGTGCGCACTTTACGCGCCGTGTGGAGAAAATTAATTTTACTTTTAAGCATCTTTTTCCAATTGTAATTAGATATACGGCGATGCGAACGATTATGTTGAAGTAGGCATTTTCTATGTGCACAAATAAAGGTTCTTATATCTAGCAACATGCTGTCAGCAATTTTCACATTTTCATGAAAGTTTTAATGTAGAACGAGAAATTTTGCTAAATATGTTATCCTGTTTAGCTATTACATTTTCTTTGTACTGAGATTCTAGTAATTGTTGTATTTACTTGCAATTTATTCTATACATAATTATTTTAATACTTTTAAAATTAACAGTTATCTTTGATCCATATTTTTTAGTTTAGCTTTAGTGGTAAAATTTGTGGTTAAGGGGGTCGTATACCAAAATTTCTTGCTCCTTATTATTAGCTAAAAATAAAAAATTATAATAATTAGTGATTT
>JAXIUT010056406.1:0-10231 GCA_035586675.1 Eurytoma californica | reverse complement strand
TTTTTGGTTGGTCGAGTCTGTCCCTGCGTTCCTAAACAGTATAGTAATTTTTACTTGACCATTTTTCTCCGTGTACGAGATATACTTATATCTACTTAGATATAGTAATTCAGTACGTACCTGTTTATCTTGACGAATCATATTTATCATGTATCTAATATTGATGAAAAATTCGTGTCTATTATACTTATCTTTTTAAGAAAATCTCAACAGTCACACTCCGGTGCAGCAAAGATGGATGATCGCCACAAATTTCATTTTTGTTAACGTATACTAACGACAATTCACAAGGGGGGGCTGTGGTTTCAGTGTATGTACATTTATATTATTCAACACATAAAAGTTAATATAAAATATTTATTTTTATAAAGTTTTACGGGCAAATTGCCTTTTAACAAAATAATTACAAAAAAAGTAGAGGCAAATAAGAAATATAAAATGTACATGTAAAAATATACATTATTTATGAATCTTTTCATTATTAATCTAAATGAAATGTTAGTTGTTAATTACTTTTTACTTTTTTACTCTTTTTGTGTTCCGGTGCAGATCGGCAACAACTTAATAGTTTTTTGAAAACCGTTTTAAGAATGTAATAAACTATGACAAGTACAAGCAAAAAGAAGCCGTAAACATCAAGCAATTGCGCTTGCCACCAAGGCAGATCAACAACTGGAGCTCTTAAAGAGTTTTTACCGTGACGCACGACGTATTCCACCCAGAAAGCTGCTAAATCCATTGGTTTCACTGGACGATCAAAGAATTTCTTAGATAATTTTTCAGCATTTTCTCTAAAAATTGGATAAATTACTAAATATATTAGCGTGGTATGGTCCATAAAACAAAAATAATTTATATATTTATTAAAAATGAAATAAGATGTAATTAAAAATAAATTCTTACTTGTAGACTGGATTATTCAAAATTTCTTTAAAGGCATCAATGACGGTTTTTTCGGAAATGTTGCCCAGCTCAATCATAACTCCCATCTTCCTTCTTACTTGAGTCTTCACATTTATGACTTGATCACCAAATAATGGAATGCCAATCGTAGGGACACCAGCTGATAAAGACTCTTGAAAACTCATGAGCCCGCCATGAGTAATAAAGGCTTTAATGTTTTTGTGTTCTAAATAAAATCGAAATCAAGTTTTATAGTTCATTGTCATGAAAATTCGAGAACTGCTCTATAAAATTGCTTACTTAATACTTGTAATTGGGAGAACCACTTTTGGGTCATTACATTCGACGGAAGACCCGCGGGCAATTCCTCGGGTTTGGCAATTTTTAGCAGTACTCTCACAGGAGCGATCGCTTTGAAGCCCGCGTAGAAGGCATCCAAAACCGGTTTCGGGAATGTTTCGATCCTAACCATGGATCCGAACGAGAAGTATATACACCCATGCTTACTATCATCTAGCCATTTTTGCACTTCCTAGAAAAAACTTTGTTAAAACACGTTCGGCACTTTACAAAGCTACACTGAAAAAAAATTTATTGTTACTAAAAAAATCTTACTTGATTCAAGTAACATTTACTTCAATTAAAGTAATATTTACTTGAAACAATTGAAATTTACTTAAATAACGTAAAATTTCTTTAGTAACAATAAGCTTTTTTTCAGTGTAATGTGCTAAACTGAAGAATTTTAAAGAACTTAAAATATTCACGTGCATTAAGGAAATCTGGATTAGACGCATATTATAGTGCTATTTTTAAATATGAAATAATCTGCTGGACTGAAAAAAGATCGTATAAAAGTCCAATTAAATTATTTATATTTGTAACTTACATTTGGTAATTTAGTACCGTCATCCACGATGTGCAATCCTCCAACCGGTACAATTGCTGGAGTATACGGTCTTATACCATCAATTGCATAATGGGAATTAACTAGCAATAAATCGAAGTCTTTTGTAAGGTCATACGCATCTGGGTACCCTTTTCCAAAGAATTGTTCGACGTACTTATTTTGTTCGGTGAAGTAATAAGGGAGTATATTTTTTATGAAATGAAACATAAATGTATTCTGCAATCGCTCCCAGAAGTTCATTGGATGAAATAAGCCAGACCAGGCAGACGGAACAGCAGCAGTGTTCAGTGGATTTCCAAGCGGCTCATTGTACCAATCAATCAATGAACTAGTCATAACACCGACCATAGGTATGTTTAAATATCGTCCCCACGCGAAGTAGCAATGAGATACGAACGTCTGCAAGAAACATTTTCTTAATACAAGTAGGTATTGTACACCTGATAAATTATCAAAGTTATTTTAGTGCATACTTCAACGATAACTAAATCGTACGGCTGATTTTTTTTCAACTTATTAAAAAGTTCTTGAAATACCGGTAGATTCATCAATTCGCAAACTGGGTTACCAACGTTGTTCATCATTGCATTCATGTTGACTGACTGAAATTGTTGAAAAAATTCATACGACATGTTATTTATTACGTTCGGTAAACTTCCCTCCAAGCTGAAATCTGTGTAGTTTGGAATCTGCTTTTTCTGCGGGAAATGATTGTAAACATCTATTTGGTGGCCCCTTTCCGCTAAACCTTTAGCTAATCTTTCGCACATAACGAAGTGACTTTTTCCGTGCAATGGAAATAAGCCTAGAATTCGCAGTCCTTCGGTTTGATGATTGCCAAAAGCGAACATTACGAGAACGAGGAAAATGCACTTGTTTATTCCGGAATCCATGGTTATTTTCTGCAATTAGGATTTATTCAGCAATTAGTTTAGAAGAAACTAAGTCTTATTATTATGTTGATTAACGGTTTACTTACGGTATTGTGATTATTTCATAAAATAATAAATAAACTTTATTTTAAAAGAATTTTTAAATTGGAAATTTTTTACGGCCTAAATAAATTACGTAAGAAAAAACACAAGTGTGGTAGATGACTTCATCCTCCGGCTATCGGATGAATACTGTTCGCGAGATCATTGCAACGAGCTGCTTGATTCTTGTATATCCAGCGGTAAAACAGTTTTCTGCCATTCTTCACGACGCGAGGAAAATTATTGCAACGTTTTTTCGCCCAAAGTAACAAATTATTCAAAATTTTTAGAAATAGTTAATTATCCTGCAATTATAAAATTCTTTGATGTGAAAATAAAATGTTTTTTCTGCTATTTATTTGTTTATTAATTATTCAGACTGAAGTGCCAAATACACATCTAGTAGTTCAATTATAGTCTATCTTTAATAATCGAGTACCTGAACCTTTCACAGATTTCTTAAATTTACTTATATTTATAGTATCATGATTTTATTGCAAACATTATATATTCATCATTCTATTAAATTGTTGCATCAAAACCGATATCAGGTGTAAATGTACTTTTGGACAATGACGTAGCATTCCTTGAGATTAAACACATAATTGTTTTTTTAAAACAACTTTGAAAAATATGAACCTTCATCGTGACTTGCAGCGATTGCTGGTGATGGTAGTTTTAAATAATAATCTTATCAAGGTATATTCAATATTACACAATATTACAAAATTCAAAAAATAGTGGTTATAAATTTATTACTTTTAATTAAATTACTTATAATTATGTATAAATAGTTTTGAAAAGCATGAATGATGTAAGCTCTCTTCCAAGGCCTTATCGCTTATCGTTCTTCTAATCTCGTGAAATTAACAAAGAATTTTATCATCTTACATTAAATTACTATATAAGCACGCTTGGACAGGTTTGTTTGATCATAGCAATTATTATATAAGTCATAGAACGTAATAAAATGTTTGATGTAAAATGAAAAATTAAGTATTTAATTGAATAAGTAAAATTAATTCAAATACATTTTATTTGTGTCAAAAGTGTATTTGCCAGTAAATTTCACTAATTTTTTATTAAAGTTTAGAGGTCAATGTAAATGTGAATGCAATGTTAAACCTTATGTGAAAACAATCTTCAAAATTATCAATATTATAGATTAGATCTTTTGGGAATGTTGTACTAAAGGTCATAAAGTAGGAAGGAAGATTTTTACTATTTAATAATGAAGGCAATAAATTTATAAAAAATTTGTACTGTAATCTTTTTATTTTTAAGGAAATAATTTATTTTATTAAATTACAGGTTTTTATTTTTATTCCACTAGGTAGTGCGCTATGATTTAATGCTTAATCTGCCACCGGTAATGCAGAAGTCTTGTAAATAGAGTTCACACTGCGCGAAGTGGAAGCAGAAACGTACATATCTATATTTCTGGTGGAAGTGTGCAAAAATTGGCGCGTAAAATGCGCTTTATATAAACTGCGCTCTCGTTACATTACCGATTTTTTACAATATCCCTTTGTTGATAATGGGTTAATGAATTTTCGTATACATTTGACAATATATATAAAAGTTAATCTTTATTTTTTGATAATATAATGCATAATGCATTTAATATCAATTACTTCATACTAATGATACCATTCGAATAAAATATAGATTATTAATTATCTTAGGCTGTTTTACTCTTTTTGTGTTCCGGTGCAGATCGGCAACAACTTAACAGTTTTTTGAAAACCATTTTAAGAATGTAAAAAACCATTATCAGCACAATAAAAATGAAGCCGTAGACGTCGATCAGCTGCGCTTCCCACCACGGCAAATCTATTAATTGAGACCTCAAACAATTTTTACCGTGTCGTGCAACGTATTCCACCCAAAAAACGGCTGAATCCATCGGACTCATTGGACGATCAAAGAATTTCTTAGATAATTTTTCAGCATTTTCTCTAAAAATTGGATAAATTATTAAATATATTAGTATTTATTACCATCTTAAGACTAATGAAGTTAAAATAATTAAGTGTTACAAAAAAATCGCGACTTAAACCCAAATTCTTACTTGTAAATTCGATTATTCAAAATTTCTTTCAAGGCGTCAGTAATGGTTCTTTCAGAAATATTGTCAAGCTCAATCATAACTCCCATCTTCCTTCTTACTTGAGTCTTCACATTTATGACTTGATCACCAAATAATGGAATGCCAATCGTAGGGACACCAGCTGATAAAGACTCTTGAAAACTCATGAGCCCGCCATGAGTAATAAAGGCTTTAATGTTTTTGTGTTCTAAATAAAATCGAAATCAAGTTTTATAGTTCATTGTCATGAAAATTCGAGAACTGCTCTATAAAATTGCTTACTTAATACTTGTAATTGGGAGAACCACTTTTGGGTCATTACATTCGACGGAAGACCCGCGGGCAATTCCTCGGGTTTGGCAATTTTTAGCAGAACTCTCACAGGAGCGATCGCATTGAAGCCCGCGTAGAAGGCATCCAAAACCGGTTTCGGGAATGTTTCAATTCTAACCATGGATCCGAACGAAAAGTATATACACCCATGCTTACTCTCGTCTAGCCACTTTTGTATTTCCTACGAAATTGTATTAGTAACTAAACTGAAAGATATCAAATAACTTAAATGTACTCGACTTTATGGTGACCAGTTTGTATAATTATCTTATAAATACACAAAATATTCCACTGCGATTAAAAAACATAATGTTAAAAAAATAACATTCTATAATAATTACCAAATATCTGGGCGCAATAGTAACTTACACGCTGTAATTTGGTTCCGTCATCTGCGATGTGCATTCCTCCAACAGGTATAACTGCTGGCGCATATGGTCTCACTCCATCAATAGTATAATGTGAATTGACTAGGAATAAGTCGAAATCTTTTATAAGATCATAAGCATCTGGGTATCCTTTTCCAAAAAATTGTTCGACGTTCTTATTTTGTTCGGCAATGTGATAAGTAATTTGATATTTTAACTTGTAATATATAAATGTATTCTGCAATCTCTCCCAGAAGTTCATTGGATGAAATAAGTCAGACCAGGCAGACGGTACAACTGCAGTGTTCAGTGGATTCCCAAGAGGGTCATTGTACCAATCAAGCAATGTACTTGACATAACACCGACCATAGGTATGTTTAAATATCGGCCCCAAGCAAAGAAACAGTGAGATACAAACGTCTGCAAGAAAAGTTTTAAACAAAAGTATCTACTTATTAATGTCCAGTAAATTATGACGAATTAAGTCATTTTAATATTTACCTCGACAATAACAACATCGTACGGTTGATTTTTCTTCAGCTTATTAAAAAGTTCTTGAAATACCGATGTTTTCATCAGTTCGCAAACATCGTTACCCAACAAATGCACCGTTGATTTAATGTCAATTGATGTAAAATGTTCGTATGACATATTATTTAGTAAAGGGGGTAAAGTACCCGCCAAACTGAAATCCGTGTAGTTTGGAATTTGCTTTTTTTTCGGAAAATGACTGTAAACGTCTACTTGGTGACCCTTCTCTGCTAAACCCTTTGCTAAACTTTCACAAATAACAAAGTGACTTTTTCCTTGCAGAGGAAACAAGCCTAGAATTCGCAGTCCTTCTGTTTGAACGCTGCCAGAAACAAACATAACATATACGAGAAAAATGTACTTGCTTGTAACGAAATCCATGTTTATTATCTGCAATTAAAGTTTTTTCATCAGTTGATTTAGCAGTTTAGAAGCAACTATAAGATTTTACTTACCATACTGTCACTGTTACGATGAATTTAAAGAAATTTTAACGCATATTTTATTTTAACAAACTTCTGGCTTGAAGATATTTAAAATAGAATAGAAACCTTGTATTGACTCCCAAGGAGGTAGCGGTATACTGAATGTTCCAGCTTTCGCTTATCGAGCACGTAATAGGAATAAAGATAGAGAAAAACCTTAAATGTGTACACAGATTTTTGTAAGCAGCGTCTTTAATTTCGGTGGTTTATCGTAAGGTCAGCTCAGATGTGAGTAGGAATAAAATAAGAGGAAAGATGATTGCAGAAATATGTTGAAGGAGCTTGATTGATTTGACAGTGGCAGCTCGACTTGCCTAATAATACAGTGAGGCTAAAGTGGCCAATTCGACAAATGGGATCAGATATCATCCTGAACCTACGAAGGTGGTTCGAAAATTCGATCTTGAGCAAATGGCATTTATTCATATCAAGTAGAATCTTAATTTTCACAAAAATTTTTATGGTGGGTTATAAAAAAAATTAAGTTACCTTATCAGAATTGTAAATATAACTAGGCTCGCCACATGGCAATCGCTTCGCGCTTCGCGCTCGCTCTTCATTATGATGGTGCAAGATGTTTTTTTTTGTTGCAAAATGACAGTTTTTCCACCCTGCGCTTACGAACACCTTCCAACTGGGAAGCGATGCTACTGTAGTATCAAAGCTTGCAAAACCAATGCCTTGGTCCACTCTGACCCAACGACCTTGCCATCCTTACACCGAGGTTACAATGCCTTGCCGTTGTTGCACCAAGGGTCAAACACCTTGCTTTCCCAAGTGAGCACCCTCACTCGACGAGAATACATGAAAAAAATCATAATTACATTTTTAAATATTTTGTTTGTTAGCCTTTCTGTGTCCATTTATTATTAAAAATTCGAACTAACATAAACAAACGGAGCGAAATGATCTTCTAATTTGGCCTCTATTTTCACCCGCCAGTCTCAGAATGGACCTAACTTTTGCTAACCTGTATTTGATTCATAGTGTAATCCTGCGTAAGTACACACAATTACGTAGAGCAACAAAATCTGCTCTGTTTTACTCTCATGTTCTGAGTATTTCTTAACCAGACAACTTTTAATTTGTCAGCATTTAATTTCAACGAATTTCAGTTTTTTATAATCAAAATATCTTTTAATTATTGCATTTCTCATAAAAAGATTCGTATCCAAACTTCGCGTAAGAATCAACTTCTCATGAGAGCCTGTACCAACAAGAGTTTTGACAAAAGCTAATATTTCGCTTATCAGTCACTTCCAACTCTCAAAAATCTAACCGATCAAATCATTTTAGTTTTAATATCGATCCTCAAGGTTTTCAATCCGATACCGGGTAGTTTAGTCGGTTTATAACCGCACCGTCCCAAAAGGCGCTTAATAGCAACACAAATCAACACCGATTTTAAGTGTTCTGCACCCAGCCATCTCTACTCTATGTGGCAAAAATACTGATCCTTTTTTTTTTAAATTATACATTTTCCATTAGAATAACTTTATTTATTAAAATAAATCTTAATTGCTATATTCCCTTTAATCTAATTTCCCGTTAATACAGCTTACATCGTTACAATGTTTTCCTAAAATCTTTCAAAAGACCTTGTCACAAAAAATAGTGCTTCTATTCTCTAAGAATGCTATAACTTTATGCTTTATCTGCTTATCTTTCCTTCGCCAGAAATTAAGCCTTTGTTAATTCTACTTTGCTGATCGTACAACTCTTCATTAATTCCAGAGGTTTTTACGATCCCTACCTGCTATTTACTTTTTTAACAAAGCAAAACAAAACATTTACCTTCGTATCATATATCTTGAAAGATCTTTTTCAATTTAATTTATAATTCTTATATTTCTCATAAATCTTTTCAGATATGCAAAACCACGAAATTCTCTAATTCTATTTAATTTCGGAAGAAATAACTTCAAGACAGAAAAACCCTTAATGTTTTAAACTAAACAGTTAAATAATTTTTTGCATATGGATAACGTTGAGCTACTGGTATTACCAAACATTTATAACAATGTCAATTTATCACCCGTGAATTTAAATTATCACTTTCAAAATCCAGCATAATTTAATCTTTTTTATTTCTTAATTCTTTAACTCAAAATCTTTTCCTTGTATTGTCATATTTTATTTATTTCACTTGTAAATAAATTAATCATACCAATCAACTGCAGTAACATTTGAAATTTATTAGTTACTTGCATAACATTTCGATTAGTTTTTTAGAGTCTGAAACTCATAAAAATTTTACTCTAAGGTCCGTACTAGTTAAATATCTAAAGTTAGTACCAGTTAATTCTTTCTTTGATCGAACTTCAAAAACGATCTCACGTCTCGCGTTACATGTTAACATTCAAGCGAATGACCACGTACCGTAATAATTTATAACTGACCAAAATCTTTTAACATTTAGAAAATGATCTCTTAGAACCGCAATGTTCTCAACAACCATTATTTGTAATTTTAGAATTATTACACAATTCATTATCTGTTCCTTTTCAAACATAGTAATCTCAAAATTTTTCTAATTTTATTTGCTTACACTACCCTAACAGCAAAAAGAGTTCGTGAAGAGCTCTTTCGTGTGACATCTGTGACAAAATTCACATAACAGAATTCTTAAAGAATTCCTTTTGCTGTTAGGGTAGTCACGATACCATTTCTCTGTACGTTTTAAGCTTAATATTTTCTTCTCTAAAATAACCTTTGCGCATTATTTATTTTTCCAGAACTTATCGTTTCTTAATTTTTCAATTTTCCACAAAATTTTGTTTATCTATAAATAATCAATGAAACCTTATTTCCATTATTTTAATCATTTTCAAAATTTATCTATTACGTCAATCCGCGTAATCGTAACATGTCTTCTCCTTTTACAAAGTTTCGTATTCACGTATAGCCACGAAAATTGCGTGCATTAAGAACTATAAAAAACCAAGTAAAATCAAGAAAATCACAGTGCTTATACTTAGTCGTATTTTCCACTGTTTTTCTCCCCACCGAGTTTGATAAATTCCCTTCAAAACTCGTGACTACGCAGAAGTAACTTCACTTCTCATTTTTACAATGGATCTGAAACCCGCCATCCCTTTGTCTGCAGACGCTGACTTTCGAAAAGTAGTGTCGCATTTCCTCCCTTGCTTCACGCTTCCATCGTCCACAGGGATACTCGTCGATCGCGGTGGATTTATCCATGGAGTTGCCTTTCGTTCACGTGTCAACTGCTCAATTGCATTTTTTTCGCAGCCTTGGAGTTTCCGTGGTAGTGCAGTGGCTACCTATACATGACTCCCTTGATCCATCCTAGCAATTCGTCATCCTTGCGAATTGCGGCAGCTTATTTCATCTTGCATCGCAAGATTCTTTAAGATTTCCGGGTTTTCCTGTTCATAAACTAATCCTTAAAAAAAACGCTATTGTTATGTTAATACGAAATTTAAGTATAAATGAGGGTTTATGTAATGGCACAAGGTTGAAAATAATTGAATTGTTCACATTTAATATTAAAGCGGAAATTATAACTGGCTCTAAAAAAGGTTCAATAGTGTTTATTCCAAGAATAATTTTAGATACAGGTGAACATAATTCTTTACCATTCATTCTTTATCGCAAACAGTTCCCAGTCGTTTTA
>JAXIUT010056374.1:0-10235 GCA_035586675.1 Eurytoma californica | reverse complement strand
GAAACTCGATTGGCTGTGTTATCACTCGTTTCGAGTGGTTTTTCACTCTTCCACATTTTGAAGATTATGAGGGTATAGCTCAAAAATTTGGAAAAAAAAGTAAATTCTAAAAATTAATTTTGATTGCTATAATAAAAAATGCGTTGCACCACTGAGAAAATATACCCGCAGTGGCATTATTTATCTCGAAGAAGCATCGCGCGCGGAAACTTCAGAAACATCGGTTTTCCGCGGCAGAGTTCATAAAAAAGGCGCTGATAAATAGTAGCGCAATTCGTGTACTACGATGAGTAATATAGATACAATTCAACACCTCATAAAACCGGCAGCACAGCAGTTGCCGGCCATAACCCATACATAACCCGCTGCTGAAATTAACCTGTTACACGATCCCATTCCCTCGCCATCCCCGCGCGAAATTCTCCGCGCTCGTTACATTGAATTTCCCTCGCTTGGGCCAGGAGAAAAAAAGCAGAGATACGAGAGAGCGAGAGAAAGAGGAAGCGTACCCGGCGACTAAAAAATAGTTCCCGCGAAAATTGCAGCCCCCCGAAATTGTACAACGATGTGAGTAATACGAGAAAGGATCCTCGCGGGGGTGGGGATTTAACTCCGGCAGTTCTGCGAGAGCTAATATTTAAAGTTCCTGAAATAGTTAGGCTGCCGGGATAATGAGCTCGCGCCCTAATAATCATTTCTCATGGAGCGCCGGGGGAGCGCGTGCCGTGCAATATACGCGGAGGAGGAGGGGGAGGATGAGGGCTCGTTTCAGAAGGTGCGCGCACTTTCGAGGGGCCGACGAGTACGTCTGATGAGGTTTTAAGTGATGCGACGAGGGATGAATTTTGAAAAAGACCGTTCGTTACTCCCTCGCTCATCGATACCCACGCCCTGAAGAGTTCATTATTTGTCATGGAATTTTTATCATCTTTACGGATGTGTGAGTATTATAAGTAGGCGAGGATAAAAATAATGAATTTTATTTTATTTTATTAGAGGGGAGTTAGCCTTTAAGATAAAAAATTGATACATCCATTTATTTATTCAGTTTAACGAGCTAAAGCCCTTATGAAGGTGCAAACATTTTTACGAGTAAAATGTGGATATTTAGTAATGATTTAATAATATAAAAGAAGCTTATTTTTCAGTTATTTTTTAAAATAAATTTTTCTGGATAAAAAAAGGTTAATTAATACACAGCTGAGAATTTTGAATGGGATAAGAAATGAAGATTTATCAAATATTTTGTTAACTGCGCAGAATACATTGTGACTATATTTTGTGACAAATATTACTTGTCCTACAAGTCCGCCAGGTACATTTCTGTCATGTTTGTCCAGTTCCGCTCGAGATATTGTCTAGAGGAAATTATATTGCTCTTATTTTCGCTACAAAAATCTCAATAATAATTGTACGAAAAATATGGAAATATCTTACATATAATAACACTTTTCACAGAAACTTTAATTACTTATTTTATTTATTTATTCATAACAAGCAATGTAAATATATCTTCATTATTCATAATCCTATATTTCTTAGATGATTATCTTACCATATGAAATTAAAATTTACCACCACAAAAACGACATAAACACACCTATCATATCCAACCGAAGGAAAATTCAAAGAAGAAAAAGAGCCCGAGCATTCCCTCGTTCAATCCTCCGTGCAAACAGCGCCGGGGCTAATCGGCGTGGCTCGAGCGAGCAAACAGCCGGAAAGAAATCGCACACCGCCGCGTTAGGTGGAGGGGGAGGTGATGCGGTTCGACGTACCTCGGTATATAGGTATCGCAGTTACCGGAAACTTGGGGAATGGGTTAGGGGCAAGTCAGACAGCTACTCAAACGAAACTCAGTCGACGGTCTCGTTTGAGGGGGGGAAGAGGGGGCGGGAGGAGGGAGGCTAATAAGCTCGACGGAGTTATCGCCGCGGGCTCGATCCGCGAATTTCGACCTTCAATCCCTGCGACGAATCATTCCTGTGCGCCCTACGGAAAATTGGCTCGTCGACGCGATTAAAGCTGACTCGGATCTTGAGAAACGAAATTTTCTTCCTTCTCCGATTAAGCAAACGATTATTAACGGCGATGTGCAAACTTTTTTTTTGGAGCTTACTTTTTTCATCGCTTTCGTCAGTGTTCACGTTAGGTCGATTTGTTAAAAGCTTGTTCAATGATTGAATTGTTTTAAGTCACTTTTTCTACATATCGAGTGGTTTTTATATAATACAATAGTAATAATAACATACAAAGCATCACAAACTAGTGTACTTAAATATTTGAATTTTCAAAGCTTGTATTCGACATTTTCAGAACGATGTCAAAAGATATTGCGTTAGTAACGAGAACAGATTCTCCTTCGTGTCTTGAAAAAGAAAATATTGCTATAAATGAGCTACTTTAATTAAATTAGTGTTAATCCATTTACCGTGATTATTTAAAAACTCCCTGGGAATTTCTGCTTGCAAACGCGGGAACCGCCGGTATCGATTGTTGTTGTAAATATGCGTAAAGTGGGATTCCAAAGGATGCTCCAATTAGTGTCCTTCATTAACGAAGCGATGCAACATTGTATACTGCATACCGTTCGCTGTTATTGGGGATTAATTATTATGAAACTCACTTAATAATCCGTACTTAATGCAGGTTCGGCTGAAGCACTGCGTCGCATTGTATTAAGGCTCTAACCAGTTGTTTTCTGAAATGTTTGGCTATCAAATTCCAATTTCCGAATAGTTGCAATCACAGCATCCTCAAACATTTGTATCAGATTAATTGTTCTAATAATCCGCCAATGTCGGATATTCTAATATCCGTCATTTATTAATCGTATTTATATTTAAAAAAGAGTGAACAAAGTAACTGATTATAAAATGGTAAAGCAATAAAAGTGTGAATAATGTAAATTCATTCCTCCACGTTAATTAGAATTTCGAATTCCTCCGAGAATTACTATTCTTGTAAGAAAATTGCTCCTGGGAAGATGTATGTTCTCTACATAAATTCGCGCACATTAATTCCATTGCTTGAGTTACCAGCGCTAGTTACAATTCAGACTAAATTCGTTGACTGTCATATCACATCCCACGCAGAGTGGAAAACGTCACTGTTGAGTAAACGCCAGCAGTTGCTGCCTGAATAACGTCAGCTACTCAATCATCCGTCTGTTACAGACTTAATTACGCTACGTTGTTTGTTTAATAAAACCCGATGCATATTTAATTGTAATTTATGCACTCTTTTATAATGCCGAAAAAAATAAATTTTAATTTCTTTTGTTGCATTTGAAAAAGTAATAAAATTGCTAGTATTAAAAATCTTTATATAATGCGCAAGTAAAAGTTATATAAAATAAATGCTGCACTATCAAATCTAGTAAATTTATAATAAACCAAGGTAGCATTGTTTAAAATGTAAAATAGTATAAATAAAACTAAAATTTTCATGTGTACTAGATCAGAAGCTTTCGTCAATATCTAACACATTACTTCAACAAGCCGTAAAAGTATTTCTTCATACTTTTCAGAATTAAAGGTAACAAACATTTTGAATGTTTCTACTAACATTAATCAATTGAACAAAGAAATTTTTAGAGTTTGAAATCATCCGAATAATTTGCAATATTTTTTCTCGTGTAAAAAAATCAACATTTTGACTACAAGACTTACTAAAACTGAATAACATTCAATCTTCGAAACAAGTAACAAAACCTGAACAAAATAAACAATGATTTAGCTCAAGACGTACACAACGCAATATTTCCTAAGATTTTGTTCCTTCAAAAACAAGATAAAAATTTTCTTAAAGACTTAGGAATTAATGTTATCAGCTTAATCCTAAAAAAAACTTCAAGCAGATAAAGCACTTACAAAAACTGAATAATTTGCAGCAGCATCCCCCGAAATAATTAACGATGCTAAGTGAAACGTCCGCCGGCGTTACTTTAACGGCCGAAGTAAAAGAAGCGGGAGCCCGACGAAGAGAGAGAGAGAGAGAGAGAGAAAAGAAGAATCCTCGCAGCCGGCCAAATAGGGGCATTTACCGGAAAAACCTTAAACGGGCGTATATTGGACGGAAGCCGCGGCTGGAGCGAAGCGCGCGCTATATCCGTATACGAAAAGCCTTGTAATTTGTACGGTGCCATTACTCGAGGGCGCGCCTCTGTATACACACAGCCCCGCGAGCGCGCAGCGAAGCATCTCGCCTTCAAATGGGCGTGGGCGTCTCGCCTCCTTCGACAGCACCTTACGAGAAGCTCGCGACATTTAGCCCGGCGTGGAGGGGAAAAACGAAAAAAAGAAGACGAAACTGAGAGGAAAAAAAGTCTCTCTCCTTCTCTCCCTCTCTCTCTCTCTCTCTCTCTCTCTCTCTCTCTCTCTCTCTCTCTCTGCATTAAAGGCCACTCGAGGATAAGGTTATTGTTCCGAGGTATTGATAACGCCGTAAACGACGACACGTTTTTTTTATGGGAGGGGGGGGGGGTAGTACCTGGCGCGTATACGTATACACGCGAGAGTTTCGCGAGGCGCGAAATCGAATTGTTCCGGCCGATCGGCGGGATAAGTTTACCGTCGAGTGTAATCCCTCTTCTTGCGTCGCAAAGCGACGACTCTTTTTCTCTCTCTCTCACTCTTTCTCTTGCTCTCGTTCTATCGGTCGAGCCCGCCTCTCGCCCTCCGCGATGCGGGATACTTTTACGGCCCCCTTTTTTTAGAGCCTCCCGCGCGCTCGGGGATTACCCCACGAGCCGTCAATACAGTCGCTACAGACGAGTGTATTGCTTTCGGATTCAAAGCTGGAGGTACTACGCGGTTGATTTTAGTTGCCGGGGAATCGGGAAAATCGACACGGTTTGAAAAAATACCAGAAACCCACGTAATGGGGTAGAGCGAAAAACTGCACTGTTCGAGAAAAAATTGAGGCTGCTGTGCTCCCGATTAACTCAGTTTTCAAACTGATTCGAATTTAAGTCACTTCTAAATATTTTCACTTTTTTCACATCCAAGTAGAAAAAGTAAGCCTCACTGATTTAATGTGTAGTGTAAATGTTTTAAAAATGAGCACGAAGTCAGATTTAACGGACCGAAAGAAAAGAAAGAAAATCAATAAATATGTAAAATAACCCTGGCAGGAAATTAACCAGCTCGACTAGTAAAGATTTTTGGGTAAATCTGGCTATAAACTCGTTAAGCTATTGGCTCAGTCAGCAAAATTTTACCGATGTATTATTTAAAGTGTACTGCAGAATAGCTGACCCGACAGACACTAAGACACATGTCCTAATTTTCTTTTCTAAAGCACTAAACTTAACCAAGGATATGTGTATAAAAATTTTTCATCAGTTATCAACATTTCTATATACTAATTTGTCAACTCAAGTTACTTATTAACTAGAAATTGACTAGTTTTTCAAAAACTTGTTTTCGCTTAGAAACTTTTTGTAAAACAAATGAAATGCATCTTCAATTTTTTATTTATAAGTATGAGATATAATCGATCATTGCCTTCTTCATAAGCAATAAGTACCAGTTTCATCACAGCATATATAATAATTCACTATTTTTCCCTAATCAGTAGAAGAAAATATCAGTTTCCTTAACGATGAAACTTAAGAGTAATTTGATTATCTCCCCACTTGGACTGAAAGCTCAGCTTTAAAAAAAATTTGCAACACAATAATCCCAAGTAGAATCCAATCGCGCTGCATCGCGCCAAAGGGAGAAGTGTCGGGATAACCGCGGGGATTCTTCCGCGCGCACAATTCAAGCCCTCCTCCTCCTCCTCCGCAGCGTCCCGTCTTTTTTCGCTCGCTCCGCAAAAGTGGAGGACGAGCTCCGTGCACGGGCTCGGAGGGCAATCGAAGCCGGGCTAAAGTTCGACCGGGAGAATCAGCGGCGCCGTAACTCGCCGAAAGTGGGATTAGCGGAGGGACTCATTGGCCTCCTCCTTCGCTTCCTGCACACCCCCTCCCCTATCTCTCCTTTCTCCAGGTATACCGAGGGTTCCTTTGGATGTGGCAACCCCCCCGAGTAAGTTCGGCTCTTTGTTGGCGAGCGCGACGCCGGGATTTTTACTCGGAGGCAATCGGCTCCGATGTAATTTCCGCAAGTTTATTTGCCCCTCGCGCGTGTTAGGGAGGATTTTTTCACGTTTCCTTGCGAGTCGTTCCAAGATACAACGAGGGATGTTATTAGGCTCGGTTTCTCTGGTTTATTTATTTACTTTCTTTCAATTCAAGAAATTCAAGTTCGTAGTATGAAATTTTCTGATATTCTTACACTGAAGAAAATAAAAAAGAAAAATTACAAATTGCAGAAAAGAAAAATTAAATTAAAAAAGAAAAAGAAAAAGAAAAATTACAAAAATTAAATTAGAAAAATTATAAATTGTTTGAGGTGAGAGATATATTGGAAACATTCTATAATCCTTGGGAAATTTGCCAGAATTATGGAAATTTTTACAGTAAAAATTATAGTTTTTCCTAATTACTTTTAGAGACAATGTTAACAACACCTGGAAAAAAAGAAGAAATCAACTTTCAAAAACATTTTTAGCTTATCTAACGATCGAGCGCTAATCTTTGACTTAACATAGTCATAGTTTTTTCCATTTCTGAAAGTTTGCTCTACCTTCTAAATTTTGAAAATAAACCATAATTCAAAACAAACGCTTTTAAAAACACACTAAAAAAATGTTTGACTATTACTGCGTAGAGCGACTGATGGTAATCCTTGAAACAGGATCCGCCATTAAAAATTATCTAATTGATCGAATTTACGAGTGACGCCGGCTGAAGTCGTAAAATGTTTTCCTCGCGACCGCAGTCGTTGCCGTGTTGCAATGATGTAGCCACTCCCGCGGGGGCGCGAAGCTGTGTAACGTCCATCGTGCGCACGCGCGCGCGAAACAAATGCTCCGCGCGGCTCGCGTCTTCTCCATTTGTTCCGCGCGTCCCGCGCCAATGAGGAAAAAGCTCTGGAGCGTCGGTCTTTGTGCCCCGGCCAAGGATAACGGCCTAGATCTTTCTTACTTTATCTCGACCTTTTCTCCTCGCCGCCTTAAAACTCCGCGGGAGTAATGAACGGAGCGCTTTTGAGCGATCGGCCAAAATGTAGAATCGATTAAATTCACCCGGCGCTTGATCAATTAACCGCGAAAAATAGGCTTCGAGGAAAAACTTCTTTTTGTTTACACATTAAAAAGAGTTGTAATCTCGTTTTGTTGAGAAAGAAAATTATGTGCTCTGGTAAAAAATTAACCAGAATATGGTTCATTTTCCTGTAATTCGCTAATTTCTGGTACAAATCTTGACCAGAAATCCTACGCACTGGTGAGTTTCTAGAAAAAATTATTATCGTATGTACGCTCGACTGAATTAAATTGTTTTAGAAGGTACTTCGTAAATTGCAACATTGTCCGTCAGAAAAATAGTATACAAAAAATTAAAAATTAAAGAAAATTGAAATTTTTATACACCCGATATTTGTTGCCGTTTTTGGAATCATCATAAAAGAATTTAATTTGGTTTTTCTACTATGGTAGGAATCAACCACGTGAAAACATTTTTTAATTAGTGCCTAGTCAATAACTTACTATTTTTTATCATTCAACAAAATTAACCAACTTCTCTAGTAAGATATATTTAGAATGCGAAATTCGAAAAATTATTTAATCAAGTAAAAAGTATGTTTTATGTGAAAAATTAATTATGCCCGCGCGAAGGGTGATACAAAACTTCTGTGTATTTTAAGCACCTTAAAATGAATCAATTTTTATATACGCTTTTGATTATATCCGTATTTTAATTTTCTTTATAAACAGCCCAACTTACTGCAGCTTTTGCAAAATAAAGTCGTTAATGAGGTCATTAAGCTTTTTTATATTCCTTCATTTATTACTTCAAAAAACCTTTCGCGAATTTTAACGATTAATAATCCTTTATTGGTTTATGGTATTCCGGTTTATAGTAAGCGTGTAGGCTAAATTTTATCATGAACATTTTATTTACAGGGTTGGTTTTACTGAATTTCGTGGTTTGCGGAAACTGATATTGCCCTAATAAAAATGTTACGTACAGTGCGTGCTCGCACTGTTACGCTGTCTTTTTTTTTCTTCAATAGACCCGAACATCCTTACACAGCTCGCAACTTCTGATAAATTCCTACAGTGAAAGTAATGCATAATTATTTAGTTTATATCCTACAAAGAAAATAAATGAAATTTAAATATGCACGGAGGAAAATGTTCCACTGCAAATTACAATAGTTAATTTAAATATTCCCACAGACTCTCCTTGATGAAAGAAATTACTAAAGCTGCTAATTTTCCCATCAAAGACAGTATGTGAGAACTTTAAATAAACTATTGCAATGTTTTTCTTGCATTTTTTCGAATTAACTGATTAAAACTAAACTCCACTTGACTTTCATTATAAGAAACGAGTAATTCTTCGTTCTTTCAAATTACGAAGAACTGCCCAAAAACGAAACTTAAGCTATGTAATTAAGTGCATTTACACGACAGAGGTAACTTCTCGAAGAATTTTAAAAGGGCACGCCGAGGTAAGCCCGCAGCGGTACAGACGCGAGGGCGTCTGTGCATAACGGGGAGCGCGCCTTTCGGAAACACGGGCGCGCGCAGCCGCGCAGAAATCAAATCAAGTCTTTGAGAGGATCCTGGGAGGCGTGGGCGTGAATCGCCAAATGGGTTTTCCGTATACGGAAGATAACGTGCCTTGTAATCCGCTTACGCCCTCTAATCTGCCGTTCGCCGCGCGCGCGGTCCCTTTTTAACAACAGGTGACGACGCGACGAGTTCACCGCTCTTCTTTGCCCGCTGTATCGCAATTATCCGAGGTCGGAATGGCCGGGGAAGCGCGAGGATAACTTTTCAAGATTTATTTGTTTATTGGTCTCATGCTAAGTAGGTTTTGTAAACTTTTTGCATTATGCTGGACTGATAAATTTTCGCGTTAAAATTACCGTACACTTGAGAGTGTCAGCCAACAGGCAAATCTTTAAGTGTGTTTTCGCGAATTAATTGTTACAGTGATGCGAGGAACAATTGATAGCACTCGAGAAAATTTTATTGAATCGGATCGGTAATTTTTACTGGATCCTTGGAAATTGATTTTCAAGTGTGCTAATCTGCAGAAATTCTTCCTGAAGCCGATTCCGATTGATTATCAATTTCTTAAGTGCATAAAAGTTATAATATTTTAATCTTACAATTTTTGTGTAAATAATTAGAATATAGACATGTCTTAATGCAAATAATTTTTCTAAAACCCTGTAAAAAGTTGTATAAATTTTCGTAATAGAGACATTCTGTATATTTTTTTATAAACTATTATTATTTATTACACTTAACAATGTTTATTTTATGAGGCAGAATGAAAAGAAAATATAGCACTCAGTGTATAGATTTCCATCAGATTTTTTTTAGAAGATCACACGTTAAAAAAATCACTAAACGTATATAAATATTGCAAATAAACTTCAAGTTAAGGAGGTTTATTTTAATTAAAGACAGAGTATCAAGTTTTTAATCTACATCATTACTTCATGTCCCCATATTGATCGTAAAGTCTCGGTGAAACAAGTAACTGCCTCGCCGTAAAATAGCTGCGCCACTACGCGACTCGCCTTCAATTTAGCGAGAAGCGCCAGTGGTACAGCGGCAGGCGGGGCGAACTGAGGTTATCGCGAAGGAAAACACAGGGAGAGAAAGCGCGGGGGCCGAGAGATTGGCGAGAGTAGCGCAAAAGCCCCGGGAGCAGCAGCGAGAGCGGAACGAGCTTTAAAAAATAGCCTTTCGAAACTTTTTTTCGCCGAGTCACATCCCGTCCATTTTCAAGGTGGTGTTTACGCGCGCCACCCTTTCGAGTGGGGGGCGTGGGGCTGCCCGAGCTTCGGGGTATAAAAACTTTTCCTTCAATCCCACGGCTTTCAAGCGCAGACCGGGCGGCTTTAAGTCACGTAACGCTTGCCGAGGCATCGCACAAAACCGGAAGTTGTTCCGCTACGTGACGGACTGGGGAGGTCATATCTTCGACGCCGGGTAACCACTCGTCTACCGTATACCCTTCACAAGGCCTCGCACTGTCCAGGCACCATTGTAAGCATTTAAACAGACGCACACACAGGTACGCTCATATACATAAACACACACGCATACGCACGCCAACCACAACAATGCCAACGTCCACAAATTAAATAATTGATTGAGTCCTG
>JAXIUT010056363.1:0-10236 GCA_035586675.1 Eurytoma californica | reverse complement strand
ATAATTTTTAATCTGAAACTCTTTTTTTATCAGGTAAATAACTAAGAAAATCGGTTATATGTCCCATAGTCCCTTAATATTTTTTTCGTCATTGGCCTTTATCAGTTTGTTGAACAAAAATTAGTTTCTTAAATTCATTATCTAGGTCAATTCACTAAATTTTTTCATGAAAATCAGTTACTTTGCGGTCAATGACAAATTAACGAGATTTCATTCGGATTCAATGAATTTCGGTACTTTGGTTTTAGAATTTGAATTTAATTTACTAGTAGGAAACTTGAATTATTTGTAAAATTGTATTTCTGTAATTGATGGAATTACAGTACAATACTTTGTATAGTAAGCTGTTGTTTTTATATGACTAATTGTTTTGCGTAGATGGTCGTTTGGAATTCTTTTATGGGAAATTATGACCCTTGGTGGTACGCCGTACCCATCAGTGCCTTCGGTCGAGAAACTCTTCTCGCTTCTCAAGGAAGGTATGAGAATGGAGAAACCCCCCTGCTGTTCTATTGACATGTAAGTAGAATAACGCCCGTTGAATACACAGAATTCATCCGAAAAAATTCATACTTTTTCAGAATTAATTAAAATTTTATTTATTTAACTTACAGATACGAACTAATGCGAGATTGTTGGAGCTATCAACCTGAAGCAAGACCTGTATTTTCGGAACTGGTGGAAGAACTTGATAGGATACTCACAATAACGGCCAACGAGGTACGCAAAATTTAACCATAAAAATGTAAAACAGAAAACAAATGGAATATTGGTGCTAATCACGATTTTTTCCTTACTCCATAGGAATACTTGGACCTCGGACTGCCGCAGCTTGACACGCCGCCGTCGAGTCAGGAGTCGTACGACGATGAGGATGACGACGCAGGCGAGCAGTTCCCGTTCCAGCGGAACCTCCTGTGAAAATTCGACTCGACGCGTACCGCGAAATTTTTTTGAGTAAATCAGCAGTTTTCTGCCATTGAGCGAGAAAAAAAAACGAAGCTACAGTGCGCTAAGGCCAAGCTTTATTATGGATCTGCTGAATGACGCGCTTCGGTGACGAAAGACATTATTGGCACGCACAGTGTAAAAGTTCGTGACGTTGCAAGCAGTATTGATTGGGAAAGTGTAACTTTTATTATGATGTACGTACGTAAGGAGGCGGTAAAAAGGAAGACCCATACGAAAATAAAGTGGATGCTGGTTGATTTCAAAGCTGAAAAAAGCCGCAAGGTGTACCTATATACGTGAGGTGGACGACGACGAAGGATTTACCTTTGGTATCTAGCTTTGTTTGCACATTTTTTTTATGGGGTGTACTGAAAAATTCCGAAGAATTATACAAAGTTTAAATATACATTTATTTAAGGAGATGACGAAAGAGAAAGTGTGAAGTTTAATTTATTTATGTTTATAAAAAAAGACAAATCTAAAAAATTGGAATCGAATTTTTAAAAAAATAAATATTTTTCTATTTATTCTATTTAATATTTAAATCGAAACGCAACGAAATTTTCTGTAAATTTAGGAGATCTTTTTAAAAGCAATATGCAATTTCCGTGTAATCACTATTATTCACAGGCGATTCAAGTGCTCTGTCGGCAATAATTGTGTTTTTAACTAGTCAATGAAAAAACACTAACATGTAAAGTATACAAAACTCCACGTGCCTGCAACTACTAGCGTTAGCTTACATTTATATCGTCTAACAAATCATATTAAACATTTGTATATCAAAATATCGCCGAGTGATATTAAGTACAATATTACGTTATTAATTAATCCAGTTATAAAATGATTCAGCTAAATAATTATCTTCCCGAAGACGAACGAATTTCAGAAAGAAAACTTTAAAGTGCCAAATATTTTTGTATCCGTGAAGTGAAAAGTCTATATTTTGTACTGATTATAGAAATTGTATTCAAATCACCGCCAAAAAAAGGGTAAATGATAAGGGGGGTAGAATACGGACCATTGTTAACTATTTATTTGGAAATTGTTTCGAACGTTATCAGCGGCTTCTAAACAAATTGCCTATTCTTGTAAGCAGAAGATCTTTTTTATTGCACATATTGCAAAGACTGCGCGAGGTATTGAAATTCAATAGGTGTATAGGCACATCTTTTTTAAGCCAAAAATTTTAACTTTAGATAATTTAGTTGTAATTGTAAATGAGGAGAGGATAAATGATTTATCTTCGCGAAAACACTTACAGCTGCTACAATTCCTAATAGCGAGCATAAAAAAAAATCCGACGCAGCAATTTGTAAGTATTATTATCGTCTAGACGTTAAACTAATGTCAGTTAAAGTAATCTTAATTTTTAGTCGTAAGTTTCGCCGTTGTATTTTATGTCGTCGAATAAAAATTCGATCGCGATGTACTCTGTTACAGAAATTGTACTCTCGAGAAATCAAGCGGCTCCCTTTTTTAACGATTTTAAAAGTATAAAAAAAAAAAGATATTGACAAATATTTAAATAATTTATAGTTTCTGCGAAATTTCTCTAGAGTATGTAAATTATATATACTATTTAGTATCGTTTAAAACAAATTGTAAATAGATATACTCGGAATAAAGGTGCATTATTTAAGTGTGTAGCTTGTAAATCAGCATTTAAACAATCTATTACTTGTAAGAGCTGATAATTAAATTTGTATAGATTGTATATCTCACTGAATAAACATCACATGTAATCATCATCCTCATTATTATTACGTTGCACTATTATGTGAATTTAATTGTCAAAATTCAATAAAATTTGTACGTATTCGCAATCATCCCTTCTATATTATTTTTTCAATCCTAATTCTCTATTATAAAATCAGAATGTATTAAAAGTCTTCTAGAAAAATTATTTAATTTGTCTTCGTTAAATTGGATATTATTTTACCCTTTTTAGAGGGTTTTAATTTAACCATAATTTGGTCAGAATCTGCATATTCTGGCCAAATTATATGGGTTATTTTTTTACAAAGAATTGGATCTTTATTTTGCTTCTTGTTATCAAGATGATTAAATTTATTGATAAAATTATATTCGTTTTAAATTGACCTTTTAAAATTAATTTTTATAAATTAAAAATAATTTGTTTATTATGTTAATAATAAAAAATATTTACTAAACTGAATATATTGTTAGTATGGAAATGCATAAATAAATGATTCACCAGAACGCATACTTATCTACGTGCAGCTGCTTACGTCAATCAGTGTTGTCATGAGCCACGCACTCGTACGTGCACTTTTCCGCGAGTTCGCACTTTAAGTTTCATTTGTTAGCTTTTCTTATCCCATTTTTTAGTTCGCCATCGCCTTGCGGTAGATATTTTAATGAAGAAAAGAAGCTTCCATTAGTGATAATCGGTGCAAATGCAATTAATTTTGTTCAGAAAGAGACTCTCCGTCCGGATTGAGGTTAGGTTTGCAAGTCGTAAATCTAAGATTTTTCATCTTCCGCTGAACAACTACTTCTCCAAATATTTTCGAATCTACCGTAAGATGTAGTATAACGAGTGAACTTTTAGAATCCCAAAGATATATTTTATTACTTATTATGAGAATCAAGATTTTTACGCATACAGTATTGAAAAGGGAGAGAAGAGTCTGAAGACACAAATGTGCAGCTGTCAAATGTTGTTTATTAAAAACACTGCTGTGAATGACTCGAAACCGCTTTATTTATAAAGTGTTTCAAGACTAGGATAATTTCGTTCTAGAAAATAAGTTATTGCCTTTTATAAAGGATTGCATCGAATGGCATTGATGTCAGTGTAAAAAGTTAGGTTATCCTCGAAAATTCACAAAAATGGAAAGAAAAATAAAGTTGAAGACTCTCAACAGTCACATTACTTGTAAAATATGCAGAGGGTATCTCATAGATGCAACTACTGTGACGGAGTGTCTGCACACCTTTTGCAAAAGCTGCTTGGTCAAGCATCTGGACGAGAAAAATACATGTCCGCAATGTCAGATAGTAATTCATCAATCACATCCACTGCAGTACATCAGTTTTGATAGGACTATGCAAGACATAGTTTACAAATTAGTTCCTGATCTTCAAGAAAGTAAGTTAAACAAATGTAAAATTTTAATCATAATTGTAATTAAGATAAAAATTAATGTTGCTGCTCTACTTTTTCAGATGAAATAAAAAGGGAAAGGGAATTTTATAGGTCTAGAGGTTTGCCTTATCCAAAGGACATTTTACCAAATGCTGGAGAAGTTGAAGATGAAAAAGCAAATGCAGACGCACATGCAGAATCTGATTATCACAGAACAGATGAACAGGTACATTATTTTACTTTCCAACAAATTTGTTTATTAACAAAGTATTTACTGATTCCTGTTAACCATGCCGTCTTTAGGTGAATGTCTGTTTGGAGTGCATAAACAGTAGTTTAAAGACATTAAAGAGAGGATTTATAAGATGTTCTGCGCAAGCAACAATAACACATCTCAAAAAGTTTATAGCCAAAAAAGTTCTAAATGGAATGGAGAAGTATAGAGATGTAAGTAATGTGCTAAGAATTTTTTATCATTTTTTAATCTAAAATGAATATAAATTCATGACTATATTTATTATTTCAGATTGATATTCTTTGTAATAATGAATTATTAGGAAAGGATCACACTCTCAAGTTCGTCTATGTCACAAGGTGGAGGTTTAGAGATCCTCCACTGAGATTACAATATCGGCCGAGAATTGATATATAGAGTGAAATTTTTAATTGATTTAAGTGATTGATCAAAGTTTAAAAAAAAACTATAAAAAAAAAACTAAGTTATATAATCTGTTTTATGGTACTTATAACTGATGCTTACTGCTGCAGTTTAAGCAAATTTGTACACAAGTGTCTGGTGTGATGTGAACATTGTAAAAGCAAGGAATTGTATGATAAGAAAGAAAATTGACACACATATTTTTGCATATATGTGCAGTAAATGTATAACTGATTTGATATTTTAAACATATCAAATTATAAATGTTTGAAAGTTTTAAATCCAAAATTCACAGCAAAACATTTTATTTCATTTTCGTTATATGTACAGTTATTTCTTTTTAATGCACAACCGGATAATGGAAGTGCCTTTTTCACTTATTCGTGCAAAAAATTTTCCCTTAAAATATACATCACTTATCTTACTTTTTTATGGCAAAGTTTACTTTATAGAGCTGAAAAGAAAATAATTCTTTCGATACAATGTGTAAATATCATTTATATTTATAATACATGTAAGAAAAATAGTTTTACTCATTTTAAGTGTTCTTTAATATAACATTTGAGAAATATTAACAATTGTTTATGGTTATTTATCAAATTATTACTATTTCATTAAAAGAAAAATTAAGAGATAAAGTGCAAAAGATCAACAGAAATTTTACAACATTCTGTTTGACTATATAGTATAAAAATTTTTTTTTTTACAGTCATTAATTTACACAAATGGTAAATTTTCTTCAAGAAACATTTATGCACTCAAAAAATGATGGAAATTATAAAAATTGTATTGATTCATCATCTTTGGAATTCCTGCAGATGGCTCTATAAAAGTCTATCATTCTTCACAAATTGTAACATGTCTTATGTATTTATGTATAGCATTTACTATCATTTACTATACAAAAATGGTCTTAGGCACTTGCACGAGTATTCATTTTAATTTTAATCCCATGATTCTTCATCTGCTGCGATTGCTACTGGCGCTTGTTCTATAGGTACCTGAAATAACAATTATTTGTAAAATAATAGTCATTTAGCATGAGATGGTTAATCAGGACTTTTAACATACCACTAGAAGTGCACCGCCAGGTGCAGGTGCGGGTGCAGGTGCAGGTGCAGGAGCATCATTATTTTCTGCTGCAGGTGGAGGATTAGTTTGTTTAAATCCAGTTGGTGAATCCCAGTCCTCTTCAGGTTGATTGTTGAATGAAGGTGGTGGTGCTTGATAAGGAGATCTACTATCGTTATTTCTATTAAAGGAATTTGAATACCTATCTCCTCTATCCCGACTTCTCGAACCATCTCGAGAATATGGGGACTGGAAATTATCTCTGCCACCTCTACCTCTAAATCCTCTATCGCCACCTCTTCCTCCTCTATCACCCCCTCTACCACCTCGATCAAAACCTCTTTCAAAACCTCTATCGAAACCTCTATCAAAACCTCGGTCACCTCGGTCACCTCTATCACCTCTGTCACCTCTGTCACCTCTGTCACCTCTGTCTCCTCTGTCACCTCTGTCACCTCTGTCTCCTCTGTCTCCTCTGTCACCACCTCTGCCTCTACCTCTGAACCCTCCTCTATCATTTCTTTCATAAGGATTATGTCTAAAACAGAAAATATATTACGCTCATTAATTTTCAATAAAAAAGGTATAACTTTTTTTTTAAATTTACCTGTTTCCTCGGGAATGTCGTCTAAAAGGTTCTCGACCAAAATGATCAGAATTTCCATAACGATCATTTGAATCCCCAAAACCTCTTGAAGGCTGAAAATCGTTTGAATCACCAAAACCTTTTGTGGGCTGAAAACTGTCATTTGAATCTCCAAAACCTTTTGTAGGCTGAAAACTGTCATTTGAATCTCCAAAACCTTTTGCAGGTTGGCCATCACTTGCTGGGTTGCTTGGTGGACCACTTGGCCTGAAAATGGGAATGTCAACAAAACCATTTCCTGGCTTAGGTGGCCCTGGAGCATCATCATCCCAATTTTCCTCATCGTTATTTGTCAAGCTTATATTTGAAGTTGGATTATCTTTGTAGACTGGTGTTGAATTATCTTTATATACTGGTGTTGAATTATCTCTATAAACTGGTGTTGAATTATCTCTATAAACTGGTGTTGAATTGTCTTTATAAACTGGAGTTGAATTCTCAGGTCTGAAAATTGGAATTTCAACTATAGGAGTAGCAGGTTTACTCGGTCCACTTGGTTCATCATCCCAATTTTCTTCTTCGTGTATACTGGCTGCAGGCATACTTGGTGGTGCAATGCGAGAGGAATCAAGCACAGGAATAGGTTTGCTTGCTTTAGGTGTATCCCAATTATTATCATTTTGGCTCTTGTTTCTGGAGCTATTTGGATTGAAAATAGGTATATCAGCGACCTTTGGAGGAGCTCTGTTACTTTGTGAAGGTGTTCCTTCTGGGGCATCCCAATCTTCTTCATCAGCGGCTGCAGTCATGGGAGTATTTACAGTAGGAGGTTTCCATGAACCATTCACTTGATTAGCAGAAGGATCTGGAGCATCCCAGTCAGGCACAGGAGCTGGTACTCCCCTGCTTGGGAATCTATTTGGTTTTGGAGCTCCAAAACTTCTTGAATCATTCGGAAAAGTGTCATTGCGTCTAATAGCATTAAATCTAAAAATGATTAAAAACATGAAATAAATGTTTTAAAAAAACATCTAACAAACAAAATTGAAATTACCTGCTGTTGGCGTCATCTCTGTCAAATAATCTGTTACTATCCCTTTCCCTATCCCTTTCCCTATCCCTATCCCTATCCCTCTCCCTATCCCTATCTCTATCCCTATATGAGTTTTGAGAGTATCCATTAGATCTTCGTCCACCTCCATATGAAGGAGGATCTACCCAATCATCGATATTTGCAGGACTTGCGTTTGCTTCGTAACTGTACCTATAACCATCGGTAATCTTCAACGTTTGTTGAGGCGTTGAAGGATCATTTGGCTGCGAGGATGCAGTTTTCACAGGATTTTTTTCCTCTGGGGCATCCCAATCCTCTTCTTCATCCATGGTTTAGTTTCACAACAATTCTCTTCCTTTGTCAATTCAGATCAAATAGATAGGTTGAACTTGAATAAAACAATCCTAAAACTTTAATAAACAAAATGTTAAATACCAACGAAAATTCTATCCTTCACAACACAGTCAACAATCACTCAATAAACGCGAAACTAAAGAATAGATATCTTTCACGTTTGTTAACAACATACACACAAAATTTCCAAGTATATCCACCATCGATTGTTTTTAAGGAGACACTTTATCAACAAAACCACCTTAGCGAGGGACACGCCGGATTCCACTTAATAATTTTCGATGATGTGTAAACCGAGGCGATCGGGGTCTCGCATGAGCTCGGGCAAGTAGTCGATGGGTGGAGGCGGATGGGGGAGGGGAGGGAGAGAGACGGCCGCGCCGAAAAATGTACTTCATTCATTACCTACAGCATACCTCGACGGTACCCTGCGACACACGTGGCCGACAGACGTGTCGTTTCCCCTGGGTATCCCGCATTTACAACCGTCCGTTTCGACGCGTCTGTCGGCCAGCCCGAGATCTCGGCTCAAGTATAATACGGCCATCGTTCGAGACCCCGGGCCTCGTCCCGCCCCGCCGCGCGCGTCCCAAGGCCGCACATCGCCAGGGATGGCACACCTACCTGACAAGATGCTCAGCTTGTCATCGCAGATCGCGGCCGGGCTGCCTGGCGCCCCGACATGTTCCTCGTCGCACGCACTTTCACACACCAGGTGTCGAGGTCCTCTTTTTTCTGCCAGCGTCGCTTTAGAAAGTACGGGCCGTCCGCATTCTCCCGGCGGATTTTCAGTAGCGAAACCGAGTGTAATCAACTACGCGTCGCTGCCGCTCCGAGTGCAGACCGACGCGAGTCGTCCCGTCATTTCGACGAAGAGCACAGGCATCAGCCGCAAGCACTCCGCTCGCCGAGTGTGATCAGCCCCCTCCCCTTTCGCTCTGACTTCATTCGCTTTCGGTATACGGCCTCATCTTTCCGAACGGGCGTACGTATAATACTTGGCAGGGCTGGCTTCATGCGGGAGTAATATGGAATCTTAAATAAAATTACCTTTTAATTTCTGTTTTCATTCAAAAATTGGAGGATTTGATCAGCTGCTATTTTCCTAGCTTAAATTTCAATTACTAATTCTTCTTGCTTGATGTGATAATAGTGTTTCGGTTGAAATTTAATAATCGGCGTTTCATGGTGGGATATCACGGCTAATTTTTATAATAGGGCTACAAAGTTCGGCCCTGCGAATATTTCAGCATAGCCAACTGCCGTATCGGCTTGGCTGATGATATGTCAGCGAAGTAAAAACGAAAGCGTTGCTCTGTTATTGGGTTATTGGAGCCATCGTCTGGCGGTGGTTTTATGTCAGGCCGACTGTTGCAAGCAAATCAAACATATTATTTTTAGTGCACGCGAAAATCGAGCCGCGCGAGGTTTATAGCGGCTTTATTCGTAACCTCGAAGAGGCAAAAACGGACTAATCAGTCCTCATTCTTTGTATGAATGAATTTATCGAGAAAAAAAATTGTCTCGAACGCAGTTACATAAGTCCGCACTGCATAAGTATACGTAATTAGTAAAAAAAAAAAAAGAAATTAGCACACTCGGTCTCATAAACGTAGAGCAATTTGTCCAAGGAACAATGCGCGCCGGGGTTGCGCATGCGCAAGGTGGATGGCGCGCGCTTCGCACGTGTGCGCGCCAATTTCAGCCGGCGATTCGTAACAATATTGAGTTTGAAACTCCTTGAGTGAAAATCATCAAAAAAATCTCCAAAATAATTAGGACTCGTTAATTCCGAAATCTTGAGTAAATCAACACTATCTCAATGACAGCTGTGTAAGTGCATCCTTTCGGCGAGTACAGAACATCGAAGAGACTTGTTATAGAAATCATGGACCTGCAAAATGACCAGTAAAACCGACTGATATATGATCAGCATAAATGCCATGCCAATTATTCCTATAACAGGTTGATAACAATGAGCAAGAAAAAGATGCGTCCACGATCCGTGTAACTTGAGCCGTCAGGTTATGAAGTGGATTCGAGCGATGCCCAGCCAGGTGTTGTTCGTACCTGTGAGTGATCTGCCTGTACACTGTTGGACTCTTCGTTAATAAACAAAAGTCATTACGATAATGGCGAATTCTGGCGATCATTTTATAATTTATTTTGTATGTATATAAATACCTTTAATGCCTTTAATTATTAACTGCTCGAAATATGATTGACGTTGTGTAATTATTATACTTTGAATGTTAAAAGATAAAAATTTACGAGCATCCATTCATAATATTGATAGAGCGTCGATTGTGATAATATAAGATGCTATTTGCAATTATAAAATTTTAAAGTTTATATTTATAATTAAAAATAGTTATTTATTTAAAAGAGTTGACTTTGACGTTCGTGGTGGAGTAGTATTGGGATTGAATAAAACGATCAAGACGAACCAG
>JAXIUT010056342.1:0-10237 GCA_035586675.1 Eurytoma californica | reverse complement strand
AACAGCCTTTTTTGAATGTATTTTATTAGAATTTATACACCTATACAGTCTTTTTATATTTTTTAATCAATTATAATTAATAGAAAATGCTCTTTCACCCTTATTATGAATAAAAATAAACGGACAAAAAAAAGTTTTTACAATAATTTATAAAAATAGTCCATTAAATAGTGTAATTAAGAAAGACCTACATGAATTGTTAATTATTAATAATTAATAATTAATTATTATTAATAATTAAATATTAATTATTATTAATATTATTAATATTAATTATTATTAATATTATTAATATTAATTATTATTCTACAGTCTCGATTCCCGTTGTTACTTCAAAATGACGCCGCTGCACTACGCGGCGCGCGAACGAAACACTGCCGCGGTGTACTACCTGCTGGCGGTGGGCGCCAAAGTAGACGCAGTGGACAACAAGGGCTGGTCGGCTCTGCACCACGCGGTTCACGGTCCGGACGAAATGAAGGAGGGCAACGTGGTGCCCGTGATTGGGCTGCTGCTGCACTTCGGCGCGGACATCAACCAATGCAGCCGGGATCGCAGCACCCCCCTAGACACTGCCGTCGAGCGACAGAATAAACCCGCCATTTACCTACTCATCAGGCACCTCGCCATCCATGACACTTGTTCCGAACAGGTGGTCAACCAAACGTACGTTCCTTTTTTCACTTTTCCTCCCAGCCTCCTACTTCGCCAAATGATCTTCCGGGGATTACGCGCACTGGCGTCACTTCTATCGATTCGAAATAAGCGAAGCATCGCTAATTCAGGTTTAGAAAGTAATTTCGATTATTTTTTTTTTTTTCGAAATAATTTAATCGACGACGGTCTATCGGCTGGAATTAAGGCGCTTACGTGGCGGCGCAATTTTTTCGGTGACTGCCTTCATTATATATAATATCTGTTGCGTATTAAAATTAATCGGATATCAATGATTAAATTTTCATTTGAATTCATCGGAAAAATAATTTTAAAGTAATTCGTTGATCCGATTAAAATTTTAATTATGCGCGACTTACATTCGTTACTGTCGTTGGCAGTAATTAGAAACTTGTATTATGATTCTGCATATTCCAAAGAGTCACTTGAAGAATACTAGATTTTGTCAACGCAGTAAAATATGGCTAACTATTGTAAAAAAAAAAGAGGAAGTCGCTCATGTGATACACTGAAGGAGAAAAAAGGTTCCTCTTACGAATACGATCGCTGCAGGTGTACGTTTTTATAATATAAAGTTGCTGACTTATCGCTCCTTCGAATTTTTCCTTTAAAATATCATATTAAATTTTAACGCGAGTAGCACTTCGCATAAATCTCGCAAACTATTCAACGGAACAAAAAAATCAACAAACACTTTTGATACAAAAATGTAAATTAGCGGAATTTCTGATAATTTATTTGAATAAAGAATTTTATGTAATAAATTAACACAAAGTAGGTGAACTCAATATGCATTTTCGCGCGCTGCAACCGCGCCGCCGATTTGAGCTCCAGACAAGCGAATTTCCTTTATACTCATCTCATTTTTCTTAGGCAAATATGAATCATTTCAGATAGCCTAATAATTCTAAAACGAAAAGTGATTGCATAATTATTCCTTTGACGCACCTCTCAAAGAACTTATTTAACGGTAAAAGATTAAAGAAACATACATTGTTGAATGATCAACAAGAAATTCAAGCATCATCACGATTTCCAAAAATTCTGCCAACAGCTTAATCAACAAGTACGGGGACCTGCTCCAGCTGCAGAAGAAGTGCCTACGTGAGCTGACGCTTCTGTTAGAGTCATACCACGCGAACTACCTGCCGATGCTTCGATACAACAGGGAGGAACTGATCATGGTCGCCAGAGGCAAGATACAGCAGAGCTACCTGGAATTGACGGAGGAAGGCGTCAAATTCACCGATAAGAATTTCTCACCTAATGCTTTTCCTATCTACGGCAATTTTCTTCTCAGTCGGATTCATCACGCCAATCTTGAACTCATGACCTTCGAGGAAATCAGGCAACTTATGAACTTCAACGCCTTATGCGATTCTCTTGCTTTTAGTGCGAATGAGTTTGTCGAGTTTTTTAAGGAGGAGTATCTCGTATAACGGGCTGATATCACTACGGGTGTGGTGTAGGTACTTTATTTTAAGGTATAGATTGATTTTTTTTAATACTGCGTACTGTTCGGGTGATTTTCTTTTATATTCTTATTTATGGTACATAATTATGGTTAGTTACAATTGAAAAAAAATGACTCATTGAAAATGTAATGATTTGTATATGATTTTTAAATGTACATATTAATTACTTATTACATGTAAATCGTAAGAATCTCTATTTATATAATGAGAAACAATGACGATGTAAACGATCTTTATTGATTTTTATGTAAGTTATATGTGAAAATTTATTCTGTAAATCTGAATTCGTGAAATTTTATCTCTACATAGGAAACAAGCGCGCGACTAAATTTATATCTTAAATAAAAAACATAAATCATTATTTTTCGAAGGTTTTAATGCTTAGATAATTTACAATATAGCACGATAGCAAGATTATCGCGCCTCGTGCGCTCAATATTTTATACTCTTGTTAATCTCTTCTCTTATTAATTTATATAAATAATATTCTCTCACAAAAAATATACCGATCGATTGTAATGCATTCGATTTTTGGATATAGAAAATAAACCAGAACGGCATTCATTTTCTTAAGAAACTTATTTAATAAAACTTCATATTAATTAGAAAATTTAATTTTCCATACTCCGTACGCAAAGTAACGATTTTGCGCACGCTAACCTAAAATCAGCTTCGTAAAATCGTACTTTGCACGCGTCGTATGGAAAAATATCGTTCAATACACGACCGACAAAGTGATTTTAGCCTCGTATGACCTTTTCGCACTCGCTTCGCTTGTGCGCAAACATCACACGAGGCTAAAAATCACATTCCCGCACTTGTATCGAAATATACTATTTTATTTCATTAATCTTTAGAACAAACAAAAATTAAATTGAAATATTAAATATTTAAGAAATTTTTTTGAATTTTGGCGGTATTAATTTAAAAACGCGCGTTATATTGAATAATATATTCTTTATTAAATTTTCTTTTTAACTTGTCTTATTGTTTTTTTCAACTGAAAACTATTATTCTTTTCTTACTATAATTGTAAAAAATTTAAACTTTATTACTAAAAATAATAATAAACATTTATTCCTACTCACATTAGCTCCTTAAAAAACGTAACATTTATATTTTTCCATAATTTTCAATATCAAGTACATTATTTAAATAGGTGATGATTTTATTCTCATGATTTATGTAAGGAAGATCAGGCGCGTTGATACAACCCTCTGTCGGTATCTCATACAACCCGCCACCGGAAAAAAAAACAATATGATTTATTCATGAACCCGGGCAATAACGTCAAAAATAAATCTTTATTAAAAATCTCCCTCCCGCTCCCAAGCATCAATCTTTCCAATATCTCGGATCAATCACTCGGTCGTGCCGCGCAAACTTCCGCAAAAAGCTCGTCGCGGGCGACAACCTCATCAACGGGGATGAAAAGCGCCTCGCGGTCCGAGTCCTCATCAGGCAGCTCCTTAGCCGAGGCGGCCTCATTGGCGAAGTTGCGAGTTGCGCGACTCGACACACTTCCGATTTACAGCGGTCGCCTATGAGCTTGCGATTGAGCATAAGGGGTCGAGGAAACGGGAGCCGTCAGCGAGATTCCGGTGCCCCCCGGCTCGGAAGAGCCGTCCTTAGGATGTGTAGAGGAGGGGAGGGGAGGTAGTAAATTTTCTCGACAGTCGAGATTTACATGGCTTTGGAGGATGAACGACCCGCGCGACCAACGACCCCCTACCCCCTATCCGCATCGTGTTTTCACAGTTTTGCGGGAGGAGAGGGTAGACGAGTGGAGGCCAATTTTGCAAGTCGAGCTTTCGAAGATTTGAATAATAAAGACTGAGTGATGGCCCCCGCGGGTATTTAGATTAGGATTTAGAGGGACCTGAATTGTGATACATTTGATTTTGAATTGAATTGATTTTTATCTTTTGTGAGGGTATCATTATTCATAATTATATTGTATTTATATTTTAAGAATCACCGTAGACCAAGAAAACTAAATTTTCACATTAGAAACTTCGAGAATATAATTATTCCTGCATAATTATTATTTTATTATTTTTTTATTATCGTTATAATAATTAATTAGAAAAAACAGTTGCATTCAAAATTTTTATAGTCATTACTAAAGCGAGGACAAGTTTAAAAAATCAACAAGATGAGTACTTCGCGACCAGCAAATTTTACTATAAATATAATAAATTTAACATAAAATTTTATAAATTTAATTGGCAGCCACAATACCAATTTTTAGTCATAGTTAGTACTATAGTAATTATTAATGCAATATTTGTCATTGAATAATTTTATTGAAATTATGAATTCATTATAAAAATCTTAAATTTAAAATTTAGATTTTTCATACATAATTTGCCTCTTTACATCATTAAATTCAATAATTTTAACTTTTTGAAAATGAATTCATACAAAATAAAACATACAAAATAAAACATACAATAATCCCAACTTCCATTATATTAATTATGATTTCATACACTCTCCATTCGAAAATTCGAAATTAAAGGAAGAAAGGTCCGTTCGACATCGTAACAGGATCCTATTGTTCTCGAGGATTCATTATTAAATTAATAAACGCAGCGCAGTAACTACGCAGCGTCTCTAATTAACCGTTAATTAGCATCTAAATGAAAAGTACTTATTTACTTATGAGGGAAAAAAGTCGTTGAAACGCCAGTTTTCGGGCGTCGGATGGCGCGCGGCTGCTTCTTGCGCCGCGCTAAGAGAAACGGGGCCGAGAGCAGCGAGCATCGCGGGAGCACGCGCGCTGTTTATTAATCCGTTTAGAGAGAAGAGCCGGGGAAGCGAGAGCTCGGCCTCGTTGACACGTCTTGACGTCTTGTCTTTCACCCTCGCCGCCTACCCGACCCTCCCTCTTCGCTTTTTTCTTGTGCCCCTCAACTTGGCTAATTAAGTGCGGATGAGTTTTCAGATTGTTTGGTTAATTATGTTTGCTCACTTTTTTTGTGGTGTTTGGGAGAAGCCTTATTGAAATTTCCGGGGTTCGACTTTGAATAACAAGCGAGATTTTAATAGTTAAGGAAAAGTTAGTTGGTGAATAGTTTATGGGCATTAAAGATTGACGAAATTGAATAGCAACTGTTTATTCATTTGTAAATTAAGTTTAATGAAGCTAAGATTATAAACGTTTTTGATATTTATAGACAGTTGAAAATGGTAAATTTCTTGTGTTGTTTTATAAGAAATCATTCTCTGATCACTTTTTATACTTATAATAATTTTATTATTAATTCATCAATTTTTTGCATAATTTTATTGTTACGGGCAGAATTAAGCTTTTTATTTAAAAAAACAAGTATTAAATTGAAAATTAAGATATAAAAACATCAATTTTACGAAAGTTCAAATTAAATTTAGTAATGAACACATTTGCAGAACTTGTCTTAAAATTAATTTAATATTTAATTCATTTTATTTTAACTTAATTTGTTTGGGTTTACATCATAAGCTATATCAAAACATCGAAAGTATCGTTTTAAAGTTAAGTACCTTGATAAAAACTATAAGTAAGATAAGTTCACAAACTATTAGAATTCCATTTTCCATCTCAAGTAAATTTCTCGATAATTAATATTCATTAATTACTAAATTTTGCGAGTAATCCTGTACTTCCGTAATCGCGAATTTTTATGCAGCAAGCAGCTCAACTTTCATCGGAAAAAAGTGCAAAAAATAATTTTCCTAGCGGGGAATTATTTTGTTGTTGTTGTTGTTGTTGTTTAATTGCGACTGCTAGCGTAGCCGCGGGCTGCGGGACTGGCCGCTTGACAGCTGCAAAATGTATAGACGCTCCTGGTAACAATTAGTGCCAATCAGAATGTCATCGTGATTAATGTCAAGCTCTTGGCCCGACACATGACCCTATTACTTTTATAAATCAATTGACGAGTGCGCCAAAGTAAATATCCGCAAACGCGAGCTTATTGAAGGCGTGCGGAATTTTATGTAAACGCGAATGGACGGAACGCGGATACGGGTTTGACGTGTACATCATTTTTTAAAGTTTTTAAGTAACTTGTATAATGTACTTACTTTTAATATTTTTCTTTTTATTATTATGTGAATTACGGCATTATTCAACGTCGAGATGTATTTTCAGTACATATTGTCACTTCCAACGAAGACTAACGCATCTCAAAAAAGGAAGGACTATTTTAATTTGCTGTTTTTGAAGTACCAGAGTGAAATAAATTTGTCTAGGACCTGAAAAACTCCTGGTATCATTAATAAGATAGTCTAAGTTTATCAGGTTCTGAAAGAGTTTACTTTGCTCTAGTGCTCTAAAAATGACAAATTAAAATAGGCCTCTTCTGAGATGTGTTATATTGTAGGTAGCGACGATATTGATATAAGTTGTTATTGGAAGATAATAATCTTTTTGTTTTGAATCTTGGATTGTCCGCAATAAGTAACAAAAAGAGTACTAATGAGTTTATTGTATTGTCTTGTATTTGCCTATGCAATAAAAAATTTGACGATTAGTAATTTAAAATATACTGACTATGAGAATAGTATTTTACAAAATACTAATTTAATCTTTTTAGGTTGAAAGCATAATATTTGAAAAATAAAATTTATTTAACGTTTTGCCTGAGAAAACTTTAGTGAAATCTCTCGTTCAACATTACAAATTTGTAACAAAGTACAACACACGACTTTAACTACCAAAAAAGCAACATTATCTTACAAATCAATGATGAAACATTCATGAAGTATTAAATCAAGAAATACGCTGTCGGGTATACCGCCCCCGCTGACGGCACGAGTACCCCGCACAATTCAAAACATTTCGCCGGGAAAGTTTCCCGCGAAAGAAAACAGTCCGCGCAAAATCACGTTTCCTTCATCTAGCCGTTAAAAATAGTCCGCTGCAGCTCGAGCGGCGGTTGAAGCACGGCTGCGCGAAAATGAGGCAAAAGGCTGCCGAAGGGGGTGGGTGGCGTACGTGGAGGCTCCATAACGGGGCGATACCGGGCGATATTGGCATCGGGGCGCGCGTGCAAGAGACGGTACCCCTGCGCCGAGTGGCTATATAACCATCGCTCGGTGTATCGACTTCGAATTCTCGGCAGGCTTTCGGCGTTTCCCTCCTCCTTCTCCTCCACCCCCGCCCTATTCGCCGCGCTCCACTTGCCCGGCAGATCGAGCCCCACCTGCCGACCGGACTGTGTACGCTCGCCCGCAGGAAAAATATTTTCTTCGCGAGATTGAGGGTCACCGGCGAACGCACTTATCCACCGCGTTTATTGCCAAATTTTTGCAATTAGTAGCGACTTGTTTTACCCTGGCTAATTTTTCAGCGATATCTGATCACCCAACTCTCTATTGCCGAAAAGTGAAATTCTCTTATGAATTAAGCTACATTTATTTATTTATTTATTGCATTGTACGGGCTAGAAGCCCATTACATTAAAGGATGTAGAAAAAAACAAAGAATAATCGAAATATAAAGAAAAAGAAAAATATAACAATATAACCATAAATTCAATACGATTCCGTGAACGCAGCGCATTTTTAAATATACCAATTTGCTCCATGTTTAAAAACCCAAATGGAAGTGTATTCCAAAAACCTTTCAAACGACCAGTATAGTAGAGTAAAAACCGATATTAGAAACCGAAGTAAACTGTACTAGAGGTCGATGAAACCTTAGCTGGTATGTCTGGTTGTGCAACCGAAATAAGTCCCGAACATTTCCACCTACAAAACCCATAATAATTTATAATGTTAAAATGTAAAAAAAAGTTTCACTGACAGTGTTTTGCAAATAGAAGTATTGTATTTTTGTACAAAGTTATTTTCAATTCATCTTTTGTATATCAAATCATTTTAAATCTTATTTTGCATTTTTTTTATAAAATCGTTTTTAATAAAACTGAAATGCTTTTTTTCAATGACTATCAATCGAAATAGCATTGATCGTTTATTTTCAATTAATTATTTATTTATAAACATAATAATAATCAGTTTATCTTTTTCAGATAACGGTAAATTTATATATTTAAAAATATATAAATTGATTTTTAAATGATTAATTAATTGAATGAAATTGTCTACTTATTTTTCTACCTCAACCCCAGTTAAAGAGTAAGATGGCCCCCATTCGAGATTATTTCCTTGCTCCCTTTTATAAATAGACTCTTAGTCTCTGCATGTAACTACAGTATTAGTACTTGGTGTAATTGTTGTTGTAGCGCATTTACTTAACAAAATATTGCTTTTCATTCCCTATAAATGTTTATATACCGTATTAAAATATTTATTAATATTTTTTCAGTCCCATTAATTAATCGTTCATTTTTATTTATCAGTTACAGCAAGGAGACGTGTACCAATTTTACGACTGCATAGGCTGGACAAGTTTTTGCTCAGAAAAAAGGCAACTCGAATGCGAGGTACGTTTAATCAACCATCTTTGATTAAAGTGCGGATGGGAATCCAGATTTCGATGTCCCTACTGCGATTATCGCACCAAGTACGAAAGCAACATGAAAAGACATATAAAAGCTGGTCACCCAACAAAAATGATCCACTTAATCAGACCATCAAAAAATATGGACAAACAATTTGATAAGCCTTATGCAAGAAAAGCTTACGAATTGTGCAGTTGTGCTTATTGTGACAGATCCTACAAATACAGGGGCTGCATGATAAACCATCTAGGCTTTGAGTGTGACAAGATAGCCAGATTCGGCTGTACCTATTGCGGTAAACGTTGCAAACAATCATCATCTATGAAAAATCACATTCGCCGCATGCACCCGTCAAACAAGATGCGCTTCATCAAATTAACGCTTTCACAAAATATCGATGAATTGCCAAAGGATCCGCTTTACAAGTCCAACATTTACGAACGATACAATTGTGCGTATTGCGACAAGTCCTATAAACAAAAGGGAAATTTGAGCGCCCACCTACGCCACGAGTGTGGCAATAGAACCGAGTTTTGGATGTCTCTACTGCAAATATCGTTTCAAGCGGAAAGGCCACTTAAAGAAACATATTCAAATTAAACATTCATTAATATGTGTACCCAAATCAGCCCTTTCATAAAATATCGTTAAATTACCGGAGCATCTTCCGTATTACATAGCCAACATTTATGAGAAGTACGTCTGTGCAGATTGTAGTAGGTCATATACAAAGAAATGTAGTTTGTGCCGTCACCTACGCTACCAGTGCAGCAAGAAACTGAGATTTAGATGTCCGTACTGTGCACATCGTTCCAAGCTGAAACGCCACTTAAAGAGACATATTCAAACTAAACACTCATCCATATAACGTAATCTAATCAGCAAAATATAGATAAATAAATCTGAGAATCCTTATATACGAAATATTTATGAATTATACAGTTGCGCGAAATCTGGCCGATCCTATAAATAGAAGAACAATTGAATTAGCCACCGACGTGTTTAGAAACTAGTTTTGGTTGTCGCTACTGCAATCATCACTGCAAAAGATCGCCCAATAAGAAAAAAAAGCACATTCGTTGTATAAACCCGTATAAACCCATGAGAAAATATGAGCTAATGATATTAGTCTTTTACGATTCTTTAACAAATTTTCGATTCAGTTTAAAAAATTACAACAAACTTTTTGAAAGATTTGAATTGATTACAATTCTTTACTCGATGGTATTAAAAAAATTTATAAATTACTATATTTTTTTAGAAAGTTTGGATTGCTGCGTATATTTTGTAATCAGATGAAAATTTTTACTAGAATCAATTTTTTTGTTAAAAAAAAATGTTTTGTTTGTACCAACATTCATACGTCTACTATTCAGATACATGTGCAGGTGATAATATCAATAAATTCTTTTTCTTAGAAAAATATTGAGCCTCTTAGATATTGCAAAAACATTGATTTAAATTTTTTTTATTTTCAAAACTAATGTTTGTATCACTCATCGTAGATTGGTTTTTAAAAAAAGGTTTACATCAATGTTAATGAGTAGAATTCATTCATTCTACTCATTAACATCGATGTAAACCTTTTTTTTTAAAAAAAAAAAAAAAAAAATTTTTTTATTCTTTCTAATCTTTTCA
>JAXIUT010056331.1:0-10238 GCA_035586675.1 Eurytoma californica | reverse complement strand
TTTTTACTGGTGCAAAAACTTATAATATCCCATAAAGTTATTTTTATTGGATTTCATTGGTTGCTTTCAACTGGGATATTCAGTATTACAGTTTTTCTACATATCATTTTTTTTCTAATTAAGATAAATTCAAAAATCTTGGACGAGAATGTTAAAAATAAAAATATTTATCATAATTAATAGCATAGGAATTGAAATCACGAGAATTACTGTTAAATAGTTGTTAAAACCCCTTGATGCACCCTTCATTTTCAAAAAACAAACATTTTAAGCCCAAGATCCTGAAATTCTACCTACAGACATTTCAACAAATCAACTGAAATATGTTCAAAACAAACTTCCATTGTGTTATCTCAAAACTTTTTTTCATCCCGATAAGAACACTTCCTCTACGAGGAAGCAATAACCTGCTAAAGCGTAACATTTTGTTAATTCGATTGTTTGCGTTACTTCTGATGAAATGACTATCATTTGATAAACCATAAACTATTAAAGAGAAAGTTTTTTTAATGCTAACGCTCTGTAATTAGAATTATTTTTTCTTTAATTCTTCTTTGATCTTCTTTTTGTGAACTGGTATTATAGAAGCTGAGACAATTTAAAAAAATTAACCTTAAAATTTTATCTCCTTTCATCTTTTAAGTTTAGGGAAAATTCTTGATCCAAAGGTAAATCCCCCAGTATAAATAAATTATTTGAATTAAATGCGATATCATTAAATTGCTAATAAGTTTAATAAAACGTTAGTATTTCGCCAATACATATAAATACAAACTATACAAAATAATGCGATCAGTTGTTTAAAGAATATTAATCAAGTAAAATTGTATGAATAATTATCTTGAAAAATTTAAAATATTGTTATATTTCCGGTTCATTCAAACGAAAAGATCAAAGTCGTTGCAAAACTTTCTCCCAAGATTGTTACGTCGATCGAGAAATGACTACTTAGCTCCAGCATAGTATAGGAAACGCATTTTAAAACATCAGCTAAGCGACAATTTTCGAAATTACACTAATTGGAAATGTTAAATTTGGTAAGTGTTAAATTCTGTTATTTAAATGGTGTTCAATAATTATATCATTTTGCTTTTATACTTTGCTTTATTCCAATTGGTTGAACCGTTAAAAGATGGGCAAAGCAAGTTAGTTGAAAGAAAGAAAGAAAAACAGAAAGAAAAGAAAGAAAATAAGAAAAAAAGAAAAGAGAAGAAAGAAAAGAAAGAAAAGAAAGAAAAGAAAGCAATGATTATCGGACGAGCACGTAAGCTAATTCCATTCTTGCTGGCAAGAAAGATCTAAAAAACAAATAATAAGGCACGAACACGCTAGTATCTGCATCGCAGAGACAATAAAGAAAGCGAATAGAGAGGGAGGCGTCAAGCCAAGGCCACACGCAGATGTCTTTTTTTTCTTCCACCGCTTCTTCTTCATCTTCTTCGTGCCGGCCCGGATCATTCTCCTCGATAGTATGTCTGAAGATATCGCAGGCGTATTTTCTTCTCGGCATTGTGCGTTATCGTTGCAAAGGATGTGTTTCTTCCTCTTTAATTCAGGTGAACAATAGTAGTAATTATAAACGTAATAATAGTTCCGTGATTTTGTGCTTCCTGTATTGAATGTAGGAGCAGTTGAAGAAAAACATTGCTACTATTACGATTGATTTGTGCAATTACACTGATAAAAAACAGACACGAACATTCCTTCGTTCAACGGTATCAAATGTATGTACATCACTGTACATCGCCTCATTCGTTAAGCTAAAGAACAGCCGTGACCTAAGGAGTCTTTCGCGCGCTAATTCCTACCCTTCGACGACCTTCTTCATCCTCTCGCCTCTTCTTCCTCTGCTTCTTCGGCATTCCTCAAACCCTGAACGGACTTTTCTGCAGCGCAATTTTGAACTGCAAAATTCTTCTTTCGTATACAAGTCATTTATTCCACTTATTTATTATATATTTTTTTTTTTATACAAATTGTCCTTGCACGACTAGTTTACATCAATAAGAAATTTTAGTAATATATTGATTAGCTGAAAGATAAATTTGTTTGTCTGTTGCATAATGATCATTAAAATACAGTTATGCAGTTCATAAAGAAATAAAAGTCTAATAGAAATCTGCATGGTTTAATATGTTAATTTATTGCAAAGTTATAATCAAATATTTTATGAAATTTTAAAGAAGTAGAAAATGGATATTTTCCCCACCAGCAAAGCTGCACATTGGGTTCATTGATCTGAAAGCCAGACAAATATCGTTTCGCAGCAAAGTTCTGTACTTGCTTGCTCGTCTTAATATAGTGTACTGCAAAGATATCCAACAAAACAGAAGAAAGCAAAGAAAAATTCTTAAAGAGTATAAGGTACTCATTAAGGGAACAGGGAGAAACATGCGTAGGCGTGGAAAAATGAACATAAGACTCTTTTGTAGGATTAAAAAGGCTTTGTTACATCTTTTCGGTTAGCGTTTGAATAAGTAGATTCGATAGATTTGACCGTTTTCTTCTTTTCCGTTACGTAATCAATAGATTGTAGTCGATCCTTATTTTATTATTCGGTTCATTTGATCGTTTGAAAAATGATAAAGGTTTGTTTAAACACAAGTATAACTGCGTTAGATTGAAGTACTGGTTCAAGTTAAGCAGGCTATACCATAGAGTAAGGGTCAAACGTTCAGCTCGCACGCGCTTGTACGGTAGTCGCATAGAACCGAGTACCTACCAGTATAAATGAACTGAATTCACTCTCTTGCTAGCTCCTTTCACCACGCACCTAGTCACTTTGAGCGCACTGAGCAGCGCCGCCCGCTCAGAAATACTCGAAACTTTGCTTACTGTTCTCTATTCTCTTGGAATTTTTTTAATTTTTTAAATATAATGCTGTTTGCAGTTTGGTTTGCGCATTCAGAATTTCTATTTGCTATGATACAATAGCAAAATATTGTTATAATAATAAAATACTAAGTAAAAGTAAAACCTTAAAATAGACAAATGTTCGAAAGGACACGTTCTATAAATAAAGGACACTATCGGGACGAGTTCCAGTGAGCGTTTTCGCTTCGGTTCTAGCCGCTCGCGTGAAACAGTCGATTGCGAGTTGAACGCTCTTTTCCGCGGAGAGAAAAACAAAGCAATTTTACGTTGCTCGAAATTCTTTACTGCACAGTGCAACCAACAGGAAGACTAGAATGAAAAACGGGATATATTATATAAGAAAAGCATAGTTAGTTTTAGCAAAACTACACTTATTAAGGATGTTCTATGCTGTCATGCTGCGGGACGAGGTAAGGGGGGTTCCGTCTCTCGCCGCGCGCCCCCTCCCGCAGCCAACGAACTCGACATTTTCTTTACATTTTCGCTTGTTTCTTTCTTAATGCCAGGTAAGCGGTAAAGTGTCGCCTGCATTTTCATTCTTTAATTGTTTGCCTATTAAACTGTAGGTTTTTTTATTTTATCTCTTAACTTTTTATCATACAAAGGCCTAAAAACCTCTCTCTTCTATAAGAGCCTATGTTAAAAACTCAATTTTCGAGACGAAAATTCTGAAAAAATGTATGCAATCATGTGTGTAACTAATGAATAACGTATAAAAATTCAAGGATTTCTCTTAACTTTTTTGTAACCATAGAATATCCTTAAGGTATTTTTGCACATCTTTTCAGATGAAGAGTAAATGGTAGCTTATCCTTACGGTGGAACTGTTCGCCATAATGAGCTATAATGGCTGTAATAGTACTTTTCAACACGGGTTCGAAAGATGATTATCCGCACTTCATCCCTCGATGCATAATATATTATTTTTTACACAGCGCATTAAATTCGTAAATTAAGTACGCACGAAATAAAGTAAAGGCTTTATTTTAAATGACACTTGTTACGAAGTATTTTTCACAGCAAATGAAACTTATTTCATGGGGTGGCCCGCTGTGCCTCGAAAGTTCACATTGCCCCATGGCCCGCTATGCCCCGCTTTCCCCTATAACCAGTTGCTATAGATCAGCATTTGCGCGTCAGCTGTACCTAAACCGAGCAGAGTGGCGCAGTGGAAGCGTGCTGGGCCCATAACCCAGAGGTCCGTGGATCGAAACCACGCTCTGCTATGACTTGCATCTTTTTAATTTTTTTTATGCATAAGTAATAAATACTAAAGAAAAATATATTAAATTCAATTTATATCACAATTTTGAACGTAACAATTATAAAATGACTTATTTTCAAGTCAAAAAATGATTTAACTTATTCATAAAAGTTAAATCAAGTTAATGCATCAGCTAAAAGACGTGATGCATTCAAGTGTTACAAAACTTTAATGTGCCAGAATCAGTCGATATTGTGCAACGATCAACGTTGTGTAAGCAAATAAAAGATTCCAGGAAGAAAGAGCGTACATTTTTATTCAGATTAAAATGCGATGGTGCGCGTCATACTGATTATAAATGCGAAAGATGCTGGGTACTTTCTAAACTAAATCAGTTCACCTTTGCCCCTGCAAGCATCAGCGATCTTCCTTACGCCAACCGGAAACATATTTTAAGCAACTTTTTTTGTATTATTTCAAAGATTTTCTTCAGGGAAAAAGCAATTAGAATTTTGGCTGAAAAATTGCATGTAATAACACTTATTAATAAAGATACAGCGAGTTAATATTGACTTAGGGAAGTGAACCTCCGGGGCATAGTGGGCCACCCCATTAAATATGTTTCATTTGGTGTAAAAAACATTTATTAACAAGTTTCATTCAAATTAAAGCATTTTGAAAGATTATTACATTGCAATATTGCTATATACAAAAATTGTATGTAGTAATACTGCAACGTAATAACGGTAATCTTTCAAAATGCTTTAATTTCAATTAAACTTGCCGATAATGCAGATTCCTACAGGAGGGTTTGACATCCCGTTAATAAATGTTTTTCACACCAAATGCAACATATTGGGTGGCCCACTAATGCCCCGAAGGTTCATTATGCCCTGCTTTCCCCTACTAATTCGATTTAATTTTTTATGCAACAATTAGACATCTCAATTTGTAAAAAGCTTCACGGCAATTATGTGAATGGATAATAATAATTTCAAGACATTCAATCCCTAATAGTAATTAGAAGAGTATCAGAATGCCTGATGACGGATTTTATTGAAAATTTGAGCACAGTTTTCTTAGGCCAATATATGATGAAAGTCAAAATATTAGGATCTAACGCTCAACATTTCCGGCACAGTATTTCTAAAGTTATTTTTCTCTAAAATTTCAAAATTCATTATTTAACAATAACTTCAATCCCATAAGACCTCCGAGTCCATCAAAAAAGCAAACAAAAGCAGAGGAAATGACCGATAATTTTAGATGCTGTAAGTTAAATAATCTCTATTGTTTTAAAAGTTATATACAATTAAATGTGAGTATCAGAAACTATATAAATACGTACACTCATATTTAATTGTTCATTACTTTCGTCTGGATTTGGCGGGCAACCACCCATATAAGTTCTTTCGTAGTCAGGTTATTTTTCCTTATTTTTCGCAGAGTCAAGATATTGTAATGGTTATAATTTATAGGCATATGTAAAATTAAATCAAATTCTGATGATTGTTTTTGGAATTTCAGATTCGATTCTCCTTGAAACGCACAAAAAGATACATCATAACGCAGTGGTTATTGAAGTTGTGAGAGCATAAAAAATATAAAAGGAAAAAGAGAAAAGGGTATCAAAAGATTGATACGATTGTCGAGGTAAGGCATTATAATTAACTGTACTGCGAAGTAGGAGATCGCATTATTCGGAGCATTGTTTGACGTCGGGTGGCGCGCTAATTAGCCTAGCTTAAAAACCCAGTTCACGCACTGCTTTCTAGAGAAGAGACATAACAATTGTCTTTTTTAAAACCCTCGCTCACGCGAGTAAACAATGTACCTGTATTTTCCTATCTTTCCATATTTTCTTTCCCCGCTGCCCATTTCGTTCCTTTTCTCTTAAATACAGCATCTAACAATATTGCTGAAGAGATTTGCATTGGTTTTTTTTTACACTATTTGCTACAAATACAGCAAGCGAAGTGCCAGGACATCCCGTTATTTTATTGCCAAGAATTTGGACACAAGCACTAATGAGTTAAGATGCTCGAAATCTTGCGAATCCTCTCTTAAAAAAATTAAACAGGTCTTAATACGAATTTTATATTTTAGTTCAATTTTGGTTTATTTAAATAGAGTATATTACAGAGTATAATAGTTTAATATAAAGTTTTTAAATTTTATGTATATATAAAATGGCAAGGTGTGTGAGTATACTTGTACAGCAACGTACGACAAGTAACTTAGTTCCAGTATCTCAGTAGCATTTCATTCTTCTATGTCTGTAAAGTTTATAGTGGTGGCAATTATTGGAAGCCTGCCATTTTTCTATAAATCGACGCCTCAGCTATTATGTTACCTTTTCTTTCGTTCCCATTTTTTCTGTACAACACAAATTCCTTCTAAAATGTTGTACTAACCAACTCGATTTCACAGATCAAATGAATTATTGATATATAGTTTATTTCTCTGTTGAACCAAATTCTTAGCTATATCTTGAGTGTAAGGCAAATCAGCTTTGATTCTCACAGAAATACAAAATTCCCGTTCAACCTTGGCAATAGTGGTTTACTCACTATATAAATAGTCGCTCCTTGTTTTGTTTGAAAATCTAACATCTCTCTCTCTCTCTCTCTCTCTCTCTCTCTCTCTCTCTCTCTCTCTCTCTATCAATCTTTCAGTTGCGGAGCTGCTCCTTCCCTCTTCTCTCCCCCCCTTTTCATTCGCCTTCTTCCTTATTCTTTGTGACTGGCCGGCTCAAGGAAGGTCGTTTGAAGACATATCATTCATCTTTGAACATGAATTCCGTCAGCAGAGTGATAATTACAATCAGCCACGTTTTAAGAATTACTCAACTTGCAAAAAATTACTCCTGAAACAGCAACCTTATCGCAATTCGCCCCTCCGAGTCTGGTAGTGGGTCAAAATACATAAGGGGGAAAGTACATAAATCTAAAGCTGACCAGGCTTGCTAGCCGAACGGAGATGTTAGAATTCAACGCGAATTCCACTAGCAGACAGAAATAGAGGAGGCCGACAGTACCCCATGCAGCAGCCCACACTGCACCGAGTACCGATCGAATGCCGAAGTATGCTCTCGTAGGTGTATATCTAATCTCATTCTTTATCGACCATTGCATATTACCCACACCTACACTGCCAAAATAGCTGCCGACTTGTAGCAGCATCATCTAACTAAAGTAGCTTCTACTAATGATCGAACCATGCAATGTAGTTTTGTTTATTGTAACCATCAACGTTGGAAAGCATAAAATAAAAATAGATATCGTAAATAACTCTGAGGAAAGTACGCTAGCAGCTTGTTAATGACTTTTTTCTAGCTTGTATATGTTGTTAATCAATTCCTAATCGGCCTTAAAAAACAAAGATTCGAATGATCATCAATAGACTAACCAGGAGAGTGCCACACCTCCGGGTCATGGATTTGGACGAAACTTTAAGAATTGTTTTCTAGTACCGAATAGTGAAACAAACCACCTTTAGTTTTATCCCATAGACCTTTATTTAGCCCATACAGAATGATTTATTAACATTGCTATATTCATATATAATTATTCATATATAATCTTTAACAATGTGTACAGCATTCTTACGTGTTTGTTTTTCCGATAAAAATAGCAGAATAAGAATAAATATATATATATATATTTATTAGTTCTTTTTAAATGGATTGAAAAACTACAATTATAAATCTGGATTATTAAGTTTGATATTTTCTTTATTATTTAAAAAACAAAATAAATTTTAGAAATAATCGCGTTATTAGCCCCTTGGTAATGCTGCGAAGGTTTGGTTTAACGGGATGTGAAACTCTACTGTAGGAATCTGCATTATCGTCATGAGCGTTTTATTAATTATTTAAAAAGCAAAATCATTTTTCGAAATTCGGCCAACGTACTGCCCTCCGTAATTATGCGAGAAAACTGTAAATAAAATTTCAGCTAATTACGTTTACAAATTGCTTCAGGAAATTGTTTGAAAATTTGTCGTTCTTAAATAAATTTAGGAAATTATTTAAAACATTTTAAAAGAATATCCTGAAGCCATTTATAAATTTAATTAGCTGAATTTTTTTTACATTTTCCTGACACACTTGCGGAGGGCAGTACGTTGGCCAAATTTTGAAAAATGAATTTCGATTTTGAAACTTTGGCATATGTTGAGCAAAAATTTTAAACAAAATCCTTGATCTAGGTGAAACCGACTTGAAAATGGTCTTGTAGATCAAATGTATATCAGTCTTCAACTCTATATAGGTTCAAGTCTTCAAATCAATATAATCTTTCTGAGAGATTGAAGTTTCAGAAGTGCGACGTACACTCTTATATTAAAATTGATTTTCATCAGATTTCTTTGATCAATTTTTTATAATTTGATTGTACAACATGTGATAAACTTAATGACTTAATTAGAGAATATTTATTTGGTGCTATAATAATCGAGTCTAGCTCATCAAGTTCCATTTCAATGACGTTTACTGTTTAGCGTTGTTAAAAATAATTGTAAACATCTACGTATTGTTGCATGAGTTTATTTAGATAATTATTCAAGACAAGATATTACTACAGGACTCTAGGAAGTAATTAGTTTTCTTTAATGAAATTATTGAAAATAAAAAAGTTATATTTTCTTTTCCTTGGATCGAGCGGATTCAGTAGAATCGTTTGGAAGATTATTCGGAGGTTCCTTCTCAGTTTCGACTTTCTTTGCGTTCGATCGATTTTGGTTGCGAGAGCCCGAAAAGTTCAAAGTACCTTGAACTTGTCCACTACCTTTATGCTCGCTTTTACTTGTTATATTTGTGTCCAATCCGCTCTTTTTCAAAGCATCTGAAATGGCCCGCATGATACTATCAAGAGTACCTTGGACAGAGCTCTCCCCGAATAGCTTGACACTTAAGTTTCCTGTGTAAGAGCTCGCTCTTGATGGTGCCTTTAAAATATTTCCCTTTATTACTAAAATTTATCTATTTAGAATATAAAATATTTCCAACTTACAGGTTCTTTGGATGATGGGACTGCAAGAGTTGTGGCAACAAAAAATATTACCAATGAAAAGACTACCTTCATCATTGTAATAGATAGTAGCTTCTATTTGTGAAAGCTTTGTCGTGGAAATCAGATAATTATATATGACTAATATTTATTTCTTATTAATTATTATTAACTGAAAAAAAAGAAAAATGTACAACTTACTTAATGAGCACTGGAACTGTTTAATGTACGACTCAAGCTTTACAGACTGGAGAGCTAAGTCGTTAGTCTTATATACATCGTACTCGAATGAAAAGAATCCCCTCTATGGAAAGATGTTCAATATTTTTTCAATAGATTTACATATTTTTTTTAATGTAGTTTTTTTCCTGTCGTCATTACTTCTACGAAACCTCATTAACGTTATCTACATCCGCTAAATAAAATTAAGTTTTCGTATGCTTCCTCACGCGTATTCTAAGGATTATATTATTCATTTTAGTCATACTAATCGTTTACGAAAAAAAAAGAATTTCAGTGGAAGCAGTAATTGAAAAGTTTAACTATATAACTAAAATTATGATTTTTATTATTTGCAATAAAATTCTTTACAAAAAAGGAAAAATTGATTGTAGGTAAATTTTTTTCCAAAGCCCTTACTCTCTAAGATATAGTGGGGGGTCCGAAACATTTCCAACACCCTGTATAACAAAACAATAGCAGAGTATATAGAAATTCTAAATTCTTTGTCAATATACATTAATGAATCTTAGAAAAAATTATATTTATGAATGAAAAAATAGCAAACATTGCGAAAGATAAGAAAAGTTTCGAAGATTATGAATTGTATCATAGATTAAGAAACTGCTACCAATAGATTGGCAGTTTGCTTCCTAAAAATTAATTTTGCTACTATTTTTCTTAATTTATAATGCCATTTTTATTTAAATTATTTTATATAATTTGGCAAATATACAGTCACACGTTCAAAATATTTTGTTCAAAATACCTTTTGCACAAAATAAGATGAATTAAATTTTTTTGAAATAATAAAAAAAGTAAAGTAAAATTAAGGGGATGTGAAACCCTCTTGTGGGAATCTGCATTATCGGCATAAGTATTTTATTTATTATTAAAGATGAAAATCATTTTTCTAAATTCGGCCAACGTAC
>JAXIUT010056310.1:0-10239 GCA_035586675.1 Eurytoma californica | reverse complement strand
CTTGTGCTTAATAAATTTGTTTAAGTTAAAAGTATTGTGGTTTTAGATTTATTTATTGGTTCACCTGCCTCATTTTCTAATAGCATATGTAGAATTTGTGGTTAATTTTTTTGCAGGGACAATGTAACCCAATTGACAAGTACTAGTTAACTTTTTGCAAATAAAATATTAAATTTTTAATTAAACAAATAAATATATTTACATTTTTATTTAAAAAAAATAAATTTGTTTACGTCGCCAATGTGTAATAAAGTATACTCTTTTTTTCTAATTGTAACAGCGCGGCGTTCCATTATTATTTGACTTTGAAATGAGCATCTTTGCGATCTCGCAGGCTAAGAGCGCCGCAGCGTGGAAATTTGTAATTGTCGCGCATAATTATTACTGTTTAATGCGCTGTAAATCGCTAAACTAATCGTTTCTCATGACTATTGTGTCCGTGCGGCAATGAAGTTGGTTAATAAATTCAAATAAAAGTTATGATTGACGACCCCGTAGTTTTTCATTCTGAAATGCTAATGATAAACGTGTGATGCAACAATTAACGTTCCGCCGCTCATTTGCGTTTACGAGGAAACTACGAAAATAAAAACCGAGGCTTTTCTCATTGCTTGATCTAGGACTCGCGTGATAATCGAAATGTAGCCTCGCCTGCGGTTTCCACCGACGTAAAATGCGCAGAGGATACAATTTATACGGCATTGTGAATTCATTAGTTGAGATAGAACAGTACTTTGTTACTTTGTTGTTCGAATTTCAAAATTTCGCGCTCAAAAACAGGCGCGAAATTCAAAAACATGATTTTATTTTGTTTCAACAATATTAAAATTATCTGGTATACCCTACGCATTTATTGATTGAAGTAGGATAAAATAGTGTTACTTTATTTTAATGGTTATTAAATTTCGCACACAAAAAAAGGGCGCGAAATTTAAAAACGTGAAAGTATTTTTTTTAACAAAATTAAAATTAGTATATAAAAATTTAACAGTGGAAATAATATGTGATAATGTTGTCTTGTTTTATAAATTTCAAAATTTTACATTCAGAAAAAGGCACGAAATTTAGAAGCATAATTTAATTTCTCTTGAATAAAATTAAAATGTTTGCACAAAACGCGTCTTTGAACATAAACAGAGAGATTAATTGACCAATGAATAGAGTCATTACTTTCTTGTAAAGAGAAAAATGAATAATAAAAAAACACCCGTAAATCTATCTTTAGGCCTCTTATTACTCTCTGAGATGACTACTTCAAAGTGCACCATGAAAATGCTTTTCTCTGCAAAACACAAATTGCTCCTTCATACGTGACTTGCGAAATACAATTAATTAGGCAATCCCCTGGTTATTTCCCTTTTTTTTCATAATCCATTTAAAAGCCAGCAAAAAGCTGCTTTCGCTGAACAATGCCACGCGGATTACAGTCGCATCCGATCTCATTAGTAGAATCGCCGATTACAGACCGGAATAACGCTCAATTACGCCTACTCGATTCGCGTTTGCGTAGCGAATCGAAAAAGGTCGTTTTTTTGAAAAAAAAAGTTTAATCGCTCCCGCTTGGACTCGCATAAAAAGATCATTATCGCAGATGCTCGCGTATACTTTAGATCAATCAAGAAGCGAATTTTTTTTTCCTTTCTCTTGAATTCTGAATTTGATCTTTTAAGCATAAGTAAAACAAGGGTATATATTTTTTACAGTATAGTTTCTGTAAAATGCAACTTGTACTCTTTTGTTTCGAACCTACTATACAGATTATAATTAAAATTTACTATATTCGAATTTAGCCACTTTTTTAAGTGCATAACAAGTTATATCATTAATAAGTTAACAATTAAAAAACCTTAAAATTACTAAAATAAATCACCGTGAAAGCTTTATATCCTTCAAGTAATTTGAATTTTAATAACTGCATTAATTCGTGAGTCTGTAATAACTTTTGTGAAAAACAGGCATCATAATAATTTTGAAATTCCCGCCTTTTAACTCTTATTAACGAATCGAGCTTGCGCATTAGCTGAAATCGCTGAAAAAATCAGCGGAAAATTGGCGGGAAAATCCAAATGAACGATTCGCGCGAGCATCGCTAATCGGCGCCATCGTTCGCCTCCTTTTCTTCCACATGTGTAATTGTCATATCGAGCGCGCCGCTTCAAAAGACGCCGCCCCAGGGACGTAAATCAAGATTAAAGCCGCTTCGTAAACGCCAGATGGAAAAGCCTTTTTTCCACCTCCTATACCTAGTATACCCGGAGCCAACCCGGAGCTGCCCGGGTCGATTCAGCCGCGTCTTTCGGCGGGCGAAATCTGATAAGGGAAGACCGGGAATTTACAACTGGCGTGACTCTCCTTATCGGTCGCGAAAAAAAATCGACCGAATGCGATAAAAAACTGATAATAACTTCGAAAACTTTTTTTATTTTCTTTTGTGATTCTAAACTGTTTGTTATCGGATAACGCGAGATTAGATCGATATTTTTTTTAAAGGGTAAGCGAGCATTTAGTTGAAAATCGAAAATTTACGGTTTCTTTGCGTGAAGCGCGTTGAAAAACGTTTTGGATTGTGGGATTATTTTGCTGATTGAAATAACACATGTTAGGTGATTTTTAAAGGATTAAATTCCAATTCATGTTGAATGAGGGTCGATAAATAGTTCGAGCTAATGAGGCTTGATGCGAGAATGCCATAAATTACAATTGACATTGAATTTCGACAATCGTTTAATTCGGTTTAATTCTTTCAAGTACAAACCGGTACATTTAAAAAGCTAAATTCGATTTTGCCTTTATGCCTCGTTGGACGCACAAAATCATCAATATAATTTAATCTATTTTATTAATACTAATTAGTACATAATTCACATTATTATTATAATTAAACAAAATTAGTAAAAATAAATCATCTTTAGGTTTATCTCGTTATCTATAGGTACGGAAATTTTTTTAATTTCGGAAATTATGTATCTTTGTGTGAAGTGTAATAAAAGCCAAAAGATTTTACAGATATATTTTCATATCAGCGCTACTTTTTTAAGTTTCACCTAAAGTATACTGAAAACATCTACGGTTTTTTTTTATAAACGACTAATTTAAATTTGTTAACATAAAAAACAGTTCAATATTAATTTATTTTATAAAAATGCATCTTTTAAAAAGGGCATGTATTCCTACTATTCCTGTACTTACATAGCTTCATATGTAATCATCATAATTTTCTTACACCAAGAGAGGATTTAAACGCAACTTTCGCGCACTTTTTAATTTTCTGCCTACAATTAAAAACGTTAAACCGTGTAATTTGTATACTTAAAAAAAACGCGATGATTGCCTAGAAAATTTTTCATCGCTTACAATAACGCGCAAGTAAAAATACATTCGCGCATTACATCAAAATTATTCTCGGGATAAAATTTGTAGTCACACCCGTTAATTATGCAAACAACCGACAGATATATACAGCTCAATTAAGGTGATTCACGCTCGTAATCTCAAGAAGACCGAGTACCCACTAATCTCACGTACGCACCTAGAAAATCCAGCGGCTGCCAGGGTGAGACGCTGAATTTTTGCAAAACTCAAAATTCATATCTCGCACACACACACGCACACACAAAAGTCCGAAGAATCTAAAAAAAGCTAAAGGGAAAACCGGTTCTGCACAAAAGTCGCATCCGACGGATTCGTCGATTCTCCCCCCGTCGGTTGAACATGTTTTAATGTAATTCCAACTGGATTGTATTTTTGCTAGAAATTTTCACTTGTTTGGCCAACAAATCCGCAAAAAACGCGTCACGTTGGCCAACGGTTGTCGAACCGCTGGTAAACATTTCTACCAGGGATTGCACGTGTAGTTTCTGCGGACACTACATTAAATTGTATAGTAAGAAAAATAATAAATACAGGAAAATTTACTAAAAAAGTCATGAGTTATTGGATGAAACATTCGACTGATGACTCGAACGGGTCACTTGACTATTCCACGTTTCCACGTGTCAAGTCCGTATTCAGCCTCCAAAAATTTTTCTTTTTACCCCCACATTACGAGCATAAAGGAAAGTTTGTAGTGGAAAATTGATGCATCCAATTACATTTCGAGCGTAGGCAAATGTTTAAAGGTCGCTGAAAATTATAATGTTCGTCATTGCATTTAAAGGTCGATAGTGTCTGCTTCTTCTTCGCGACCTTCTGGTGTTTAACGAAAAATCGCCGGATTCGATTTTGATTAATGGGCACGCGGGAAGAATCGATCGGCGCGACTTCTGATGGGCAAGGTTACATCACGAAGATGGTACACGGCCGCGAAGAACACACAGCCGACCCGAAAAGTTCGCGCTCCTTTAATCGAGTGCCGCTGTTCTAACGTCCGTCTACGCACGGCGGAGCCTTGAATTTCAACAAAATTAACCGATGAGCCGGTTCTCACCAGAGAGCATCTTTCACCGCTCGCGTAAGTCGTTAGCTTTGAAATTGCAACGATTTTGTAACCCGGAGATTTTTGTCCGCGTCGCTTGTAAACTTTGACCTTAAGACACTCGTATAACACACACTTTCGACATTGGCGCTGGAAAAATTTCGAATTTGTCAGTTCGGTGCATAAATTTAAAGAGAAAACACCGAATATAAAGCAGTGAAAATATTCATGCCCTTCGATAAAAGTTGAATCGCCTGCAGCCGCTTAATAAAAAAAATCATATGAATCGGGCTTGGGCAACGATGCGCGCCTCGCTGGGAGGAAAACAAAAATTAAACGAAGAGGAAGAGGATACGTCGCGGATTTCGAAATTTTTCGGCTGCTGTGGGCCTCTAAGGTCAGCGCGAGGAGTGGAGAGAAAAAAAAAAGATTGGGCAACCATTAGGCTCCTCCTCGCGCGGCGTTTCCCTTCGGCCGATTCCCTCTCGTTCTTTCTACTTCGTTCCTTTTTTAAGGCCCCGAGCGGAATGCCGCCTTCCTCGTTCCTCGAATTTCTTTGTTTTCTGCCAATGTGGGACAATGAGGTTGCATTCTTGGATAGTACCCCTTTTTTTTTTTAATTTCGATCGAGAATGCGGGATTGACAAAAAGTCAATTATTTTGGATGGCGATGTGCGTCTATATTATAGACACATGTACGATTCTCTTATACACGGCGCTACGCTTTAATGGGGTCATTTCTTAAAACTAAAGAGAATTATTTTTAAAATATTATTTTTATAAAGTACAACATCATGAACTTATTGTAGATTATAAATCCCTATCCTAGACTACAATACCTATTCTTCCCTTTGATTATAATTTCGGGCTTTTTAGCAACGATTTTTTGCATAGAAAATTAAAAAGAAAACTCTAACAACTACTTTTTTTGCTGTATTTTGTCAAAGAGATTATTTTAGAGATTTGCAAAAATTTTAGATTTACTTAAATGTAAGGTACGTCATGTTTAAATCGTTGAATATCTCTTAAAAGAAAAGTTTAGATGAAGCATAAATATGACATGTTAATATAAAATATAATAAAATAAAACAAAAATATTGCTAAATAAACGCAAAAAGTCTTTAAAATGGTTTAGATTTGTCTACAATCAAAAAGAGTCCATAAAAACCGTTAAAACTTTCAGACGGACTCGTGATACTCAATTCGGTTAAAATTTGCGCGCAAAATTTAAAACCAATCCCCTACTAATTATGTTACATTTTGAAGTATTTACTTTGTAACGACATAAACACCTACATTATTTAACAAAATATCTTTTATTTTAATTTTTGGTCTTAATTACACACTTCTGTATATACAAAAATAAAAAAAAATGTTTTTGCCAATAAAAAACTTTCTCTATGAGCAATCAAAAAAAGATTTTTAAATATTCAGCATATGAAACTAAATTGAATACACGACGATACGAAGAAAAAGGAGTGCGGTTTAAATAATAATTTCCAGAACAAAGGCGAGTAGTTTCTCTCAACAACTTAATAATATCCAGTATAAAATAACTCGTGGAACACGAGCGCCGATACAGCTGCGAGGAGCGGGAGGGAAGCATTAAAATGTAAAACAAAGTGCCCGCGAGCGCGGCCACATTAAGTGCACACATTGAAGGTTAATAAAGGTGTTTAAAGTTTACGCAATCGGCAATTAAGGTCGCGAACAGTTACTTAAACGGCGGAATTTAAAGCAAATCTAGCAAGGAGCACACGTTTTTGTGCAATTCCAAGATAATATCGCATTCTGCATATACACGCCGGACGGACAATAACAATCGCCGCATTACGTAATGTGGAAAGGCCTTTTTACCGGCGGCATACGATAATAAACCGCTGATATTATGCCCTCTCCTTATTTTTCTCATTTTAATTTTTACGTTTCCTGATTTTTTTACGAACTGAGAAGCCAGATAAAAAAACCGTTAGTGAAACATTAACGCGAAGAATTGAAATTTTTTTTGGGGGAAATTTTCAAAAATTGGTTAATTAAGTAGGTGATTATACTTTAAATGCAAATAAGAGAAAAACTGCATGTGGCACTTAAAGTTTTAAATAATTTAGCTGAAAAATATTAAAAGAACTTGTAACATTAGTGAACACAGAAAAAGTTTTGTATTTCATATAGTAACAATTTAGCAACAAAACATTTTGGAAATTATCCTTTGATTTTAAGGAATCTACTTAAATTTTAAGAAATATTCTTTTATCATTTAAGTAAAATTTATTGTTTTTAAAGAAATTTAATTTCCTCCCTCAAATCTTAAAAGGAAAAATTCTTAAAAATGTTCTCTTTCTTCGAGTGTATTAATTATACTATTAGTCCTTTTTTTACATACGCTAATTGTTCTAAAAGTTTTATAATCAAATTTCAATTATTAGTATACCTAAATAAAACATATATTTATCACACTCGTAACTGAAGCATCAACGTTAAAAAAATAAACTAATCAATTGATATTAACTCAGATACGCGTGATTATCACTAACGCACCCGAAAACATACCGCGCGGAATATTCCTCCCTTTGGATTCGAATCGAACCTTCGCGAAGTCACGCGCCGACTGCCAAAAACTCGCCGCGCGAAACGTGTCGCTCTCCGGGGTCACGGCCCCTGTCCAGTCCTCCCCCTCCTCTCGAAGGAGGATAAAAAACGCGAAGGAGGAGGCGGAGGAGAGGTACATAAATTCGGACCTTCTCGAATAAGTGATAGCGGGAGGACTTCGTCTCGTGCGCCAGTTTACGGCCTCCCGGCGGACACTTTTATGGGGTTTACGATTTCGACGCTGCACTTTTTTTTTTCACCGTTAGCCGGGGACCGGCCAGAAATTAAGCAGGATTTTAGACGAAATTTTATTTTTTGAAGCGCGATAAGAATGTTTAGGATGGTTTCACTCACGTTTTTTTTGTATTTTCAGTTTACAATTTTTGAAGCGATTGTTTGTAATTAAAAGATCTTGAAACGCAAAAAAATTAAACAATAAGAAAGCTTATCCAGCACTACATTATTCATTTAATTTAATGCGAATAATGATCGGTTTAATAAAAAAAAACAATTAGTTTTATTTTTGTATTTAGGTATAAGAAATAAATTAAATAAATAAAAAGTAAGTTTAAAAAAGAATAAAAAAAATTGCAACTTTCGGAAAGCTTGATATAATAGAAATCAAGCTTAAGAAAATTATATCAATTGAATCTTGAACTAGTAAAAAATTAAATTAAAGAAGCCTCTGTTTTAAATACTTTTTTTCCATTTTAAAATATTTGTTGAAAGAATCTTTAGTTGATCAGGTGCAAAACAGTCGTCGAGTCTCGCGGCCTTTTACTCGCCGCGACACCATCCATAATCCGCTCAAAGTAGATTAACATAGTACGAAGGATATTAGTAAGTTAACAATAGGTTGTTGAGCTGTCAATCAAAATAAAAACAAACACCCAGCGAGCGAATCGTTTTTTTTCTCCTTTTTTTTATCATCGCTGCTCCTTGCAACACAATATTTGATTGATCTATCGATGCGTCCGAGGTCAAAAACAAACGGCTCGATTTTTTTGCTCGCGTGCAACTCGCACTATTTTTACGCGCTTTTAATACCCCCGGCTTACGGGATTGCTCGTATTTTACACTTTTTTTTTTATTGTTAATGCGGAATACAGTGTTTACAATGTATCGCTAATTTATTCCATTATGAAGCGATAAACGTTTAATGAATTTATGGAAAGTGAAATTAATTTTGCCTCTTAGGGAATCCAGGAATAGAACTTTGTAACGAGAGGGTAACATTATTTTCTAGCGCGTGCGCTGAATATTCATAAGGTACGACACTTTCCTGGAAAAATGAATACTCGACTGAGTGAAGTATAATACCTGGGATGCATTTGATTTTTTGCATTCTACTTTTTACGCTACCGGTGCATATGTTTTCATTCGTATATTTTTGAACAGAAATGTTAAAAAACGGTAGATATAAGTAGTTTTATATGAAACTATAGAAAGCAAGGTTTAATGTTAAAAATGAAAAAATAATTAATTGGATAAGGTAATTCTGACATCTCAAGTAGACTCAACAATTTGTTATCGGTGCCGCGTTGATTTTGTTAGTCTTTAAACAAAAATTAAGTGCAAACTTAAGACATATATTGTAGCTACAAGGAAACAATTTAAAAAATTCTCACAAATTTTATTCCATTCTTCCTTCAACTAGATTTTCCTAACTGCAGACTAAACTCTACACATAATACAAGAAGCACCTGTAGAAAAATCAATTTTTACGATCCCTTAAAATAACCCAATCCACCTTCGAACTCAACTCTTAAAAAAGTTCCTAAAGCTATTCATCCAAAGCAACATTACACTAGTTTCAAGCTATTCAAATAAATAAATAGTTCGGCATAAATAATTTGTAAAGTGAAAATCTATAGGATACTTAATTTTTATCTAAAAATACGATTTAATACTTCCCTGTAAAAAAATTAACCATAAATTGGCCAAAATATGCACACTACATACTCTCTAAATCTGAATATGTGAAATTTCTGCAATTTCACTAATTTGATGTCAATAATTAAATTAGTGGGATAAATATGTCGCTATTGACATCAAATTAGTGAAACCGCAGGAATTTCACATGCTCACTCTCTAAATCTCATTCAGTGAAATTTCACTAAATTTCAGTTCAGATCAGGGCAAACCAGTGAAAGTGACCTGATCTGAACTGGAAAATCAGTGAAATTCACTGAAATTCACTGAAAATTAGTGAAATTTAACTGAATGACATTTAGAGAGCAGATTTAGAGAGTCCGCACATTCTGGCCAACTTATGTTGAATTTCTTTTACAGAGCAATAATACCGTTTTAATTTTATTTAAAAAAAAAATTACTCTCCATAAAAGACTTTTAACCGCCTGGCTAAAAGAAATCGAGCCTCGCGAGGCGTACAACTGGCGCGCGGTCACGCGGGCGCACAAAAGGCGGAAAGAAAGACATTGTAGAGGCGCTCGGGAGATAATGCGCGGCGCGATCGGCCGCGCGAGCCTCGGCCTTGAAACGCGAGCGGCGCGCGTGTTTTCGTGGGTGTGCGCGCCTACGGCGAGCCTCGCATTACAATGAGAGCGAGGATGCGACGAGCCTCGCCTTATCTCCGGGGCTCCGCTCCGCGCCGGCGTGAGTCGGCGATTAGGTGCGAATTTTCGCGGCTTCCTTCTTCTTCTTCTTTTTTTTTTCCATCGGCGGTCGGGGATATCGGTCCTGCGGCTCAGCTTTTTTTCGGAGGATTTTTTTTTTCTTTTTTGGAGCGGTTTTTTTTTTTTTTCGAAAGAGGGAGTGGCAGGCGGCGTGCCTGACTGTGTCTACTTAGGCGCGGGTGATGTGTGTGATTGACTGGACAGCATTGAGTGTATTTAATTACCGGCGTTTGAGCTGTTATTAGTTGAGGAGTTTTAATATAATTTAATGTGTGCACTGGGTGTTGATATAGAAAATACGCGGAGTAGTAGAGGTATGCGTGCATACCGAGTTTCTCGTAAAGTTTACTTTATGCGTTTTTTGTATTTCTACATATAAGAAATTGCACAAAAATTACTGAAGTAATGTGTTAAATTTTATACATTCTTACTTTTTGTTTTCTTTTTAGTACACTGATAAAAAATTACTATCCTGTCTAGAAAAGTGGTCACAGAATGTCATGTAGTGGAAAAATAGTATTGCAAATTTTACCATAATTCTAGTAAAATGTATAATATTTTCTAGTAAAATTTACAATACAGGATGGTAATTTTTCCACT
>JAXIUT010056268.1:0-10246 GCA_035586675.1 Eurytoma californica | reverse complement strand
TGACAAAATCAAGACTGAAGTTTTCGACTGATGTATTTATATATATTTACTGTTGTATTTTTAATTGTATTGTAATTTATTTTTGAATGCAATTTATCTTTTTGCTGTAAGCAGAATAAAAGATCATCTATCTATCTATCTGTCCCTCTCTCGCGCGCGCAGCTTCGCCGGAACTCGCTTCTAGGCGCGCGCGCTGCTCACTCCCCTCGGCGCCACTCCTTTCTCTCTCTCTCTTTCACACACTCACATATATTGACTCTGTCACATGGTAATTAATAAACTCATATTTTTCAGATATTTCATGTTATCAGAGTGTACAATGTAAGAAAAATATATCAGTCTCCGTACAAGACAGAAAGGTCTATGGGATCAAACTAAAGGTATCGGCTTCATATTCAGGCTCTAGAAAACACCATGCAAAGTTTCGAAGAGATTGATGTGCCAAAGGTGTGACACTCTCCTGGTCAAAAAAATTAAAATACATCAAAATATTAATATTTTCAAGCAAAAGAAGAAAATTAAGAAATGTCAACATTTTCAAAAATCACTTAAAGACCCATTAAATTGAAACTAATCCATAAAAAAACATTGAAATTTTCAAACTGGTTTGTAATGTACGTATTGCCACAAAAGATTTTTTTAAAAAAAAGCTTTAATTCAAGTGTTTACTTCAATTAAATAAGTAGCTTAGTAATGTATTCGTCTTCATTAAATAGCCACGGGTATCTTTAAAACATGCTTTTTTTAATATAGATAACATCGAATACGATTGAAAAAACAAAAATACAACGAAAATATATTAATATTTTTAATACTTTCATGTAAAAGTAGAAAAATAATTTCAAAATTTTCAAGGAACACTAAAATAGCTCCAAAACCGAAAATAATCGATAGAAATACTTGAAATTTTCAAGCGGGCTGATGACAATCGAATGATACTTGTGTGCAAAATTATGATTTGATCCATCGAGCCGTTTAAAATAGTTACGAGGGAACAAGACACTTAAGTACGCACTAGAGTAGGTTCCGATCTAAAGCCGTATAATTATTTCTTAAGAGAAAACTATGCAAACTAGAATAATATTCAGATCCAACCAATTTCATGCATGCAAGTGATTTTAACTGAAGGATATGAAAAAGACCGGTACGCTACGATGCTTGACTAAGGTGTTAAATCAAACATAGGAGACGATAGTTAGAATGAAAAGAAAATACTTTATTGTAGATCTTGATCCGTCCGACTGCTCTGGTTGTCGAAGAGGTATGAGGTCGGTGCCGAAATGCTCCGGTCGCAGTTCGTCAGCTACCGCAATAATTACCCGGGACAAAGACTGAGTCGCGACTCCTGGAGAAGAATTTCCCGCGATGCTGGCCTGGCTCACATCCGGGCTCTGCAAGTCTCGTGCAGTACACACACTCACACAGCACGAAACGGAAATAAAGCAATTAAAAACACCCAACGTACCGTTCCAAATGTAAGCGTAAGCTCGCGAATAAAACCGATCAACGGTGGCACCGGGTGGTAGCGCGCGCGATACACACCGCGTCAGACGAGAGAGTGACGTCGCGCGCGTTATCACTTTGCCGCCAGCTGAGTGCCATCACACTTCAGCTTTTAGTCACAAGGCGGTATTCGGGCCCCGCTAAGCGGCACAGTCCAACCGGTAATGCAGTGGTTGCCCCCTTCAAACGCTGCATTACTATTAAGATGGCCCAGCTCACCTTCGGCTATTTGGAGCTTTCTCCTGCTTAATTGCGCAGAACCCTAATACCTGCCCTACTCGGCTTCACGCCTCAGGAATCTTTTCGGGACGTCCGTCGGCAAGTGATTGAAGAGACGACCCTTACGCCCATTGCCCGTACTGCAGCTCTTGACGCTCATAGCCCAGAACACACGCATCCACCCACACTCGCGTAGCCTTTCATGTCTCAGGTGACTCCCTCGCCTTAATTAACAATTATCTCTCACAGTACACACTAAATACGTGCTTCTCGGTCGAAAACTGAAATAAAATTATTTTACCGATCCAAAGCTATCTCTATGAGAAAGCAAAAAAGGAAGTTAATTTTTTTCTGGAGTCCTTTATGTTAATAAAAATGATAAAAAGAAATAAAAATAATAAAATATATAAATAAAAGATGGCCGACAGTGAAATTGTCGGGAGTGTATGTTGAAAGTAGTCAAGAAATCGAGATGGATTATGAATTAAATAAACCGGATTTTTGCCCAGAGAGCGAGATTGGGTGGTGAAGTGAATCGATTTCAAAGGAATAAAAAATATGAAAAGGGAAGACGGAGAGTAAAGAAGGAAAGGCGAATAAAGGAGTGGGGAAGCCGTGACAAGAGGGCCGAGGGCGAGTCTACAGTAATAGATTACAGTAATAGACATGCAGAATGGTAAGGCAAGCCGTAGAGGTATGAGATATGCAAGGTGCATATACAGTGAATAGGAGGTAGGACATAGAGGATATAGAGTAAAAGTGGCTCAGTGAGGAATGTGAACGAAAACGGAAAGAACGAAGGAAAAAGAAAGGAAACAGCAGGGATCGGGAATACTCCAAGGAGGGCAAGGAGTGTAACAAAATCAAGGGTTCCTGATCCTGAGCTTGAGGAAAGGAAGTCATACTAGAGGGACCCAGAGGATAAGAAAAGGAAGGACATCTTACCAGTGGAAAAGGAAGTTAAAAGAGGGCTAACAAGAGGGGACTTGAGAGGAAAAGCGTGACGGAGTCGGATACTTATTCGGACCAATATTACTGTGATTCAGAAGAAGGAGACAAAACTATTATAAGAGAAGAAGAAAAGAATGCAGAGGATGAAGAGGTATGGAACGAGAAAACTAAGGCAGCTATAGAAAGCTTGAAATTAGGAGAAATAAAGAAACTTCTCGGCCAAGTAATGAGGAGTTATAGGAAGCAGGCATCCGAACTCAAAGAAGAAAGGTAAAGGCTAGGAGAACAGGTGAGGAGGGACTGATGTCAAGGATTAAATAAGCTCAGACAGCACATAGACAACAGTGAGAAAATTGAGAGAAGATTGAGGAAAAGCTGAAAGGGGTTAGTATAAAAGTAATGAATGTGAATGAAAAGGTGAAGGATCTGGAGAAGAAGTGTTAAGATGTCCGTGGTGTGAGGTGGAGGCAATTAATAAACCACACAGGTTAATAAGAACTAAATAACTTTTTCTTCACTCTAACCTCAAAATCGCATGTTTATAACGATTTTGCGGCTCTCGTGAAGAAAAATACGGTTCAGTAATGGTGCGTAAGTGAATTTTTACCTCGGGAGATTTTTCGACCTCGCTTCGCTCGTATCGAAATGTACTATATTTACCCTCGCATCCGTATCGAAATGTACTATATTTAAAATATGTTGCCCGGCGCGGCACTCCAACTAACAACCGCATCGTGCGGAGGATGACGAACAAGTGACGACTCGACTCGCTATAAAGCTCGCGCGGTGGCGCCGCGCGCGCATTCCCTCTCTCGCCGTGTTGGTGCTCTCGCCGAGCTTGAGTCCGTGCTCGTGCGGTGTTAGCCCCGAGTTCGCGACGAGCTCGTGCACATTAACTCCCGAGTTGTGGCGTTGCGCATATTTTACTCTCTCACACACTTCACATAAATGTACCTCATATTTCAACAAGAAGGCAAAAGAGAAGGAGGAAGAGAAAGAAGGAAGGATAAAAAGAGGTGAAGGAACTTATGAGCTGGAAGGGAAAGAAACCAACAAGTGAAATGAGATCAGACGGCGGAGAGGGCAGTGGGAGTGGATCAGAAAGGGAAAGAAGAAATCTAAAGACAAGGAAAAGAGAAAGAGAAACGTTATTATAACGGGCTTAGAAGGAAACAAGATATATAAGAAGGAGGACATTGAAGGTTGATTAAAGGAGAATCTGGATGTAGAGGCCAAGACTGAAAAGATACGGAAGGTAAGATGCATTCATGCTGGGAGCGCAATGCAACAGAGAAAGTATCAGAGAGGAAGTAATCAAGAATAAAAAAATACTTGGAGAACAGAAAATGTATACAGACGAGGATCTAATATGGCTGGAAAGGAGAAACAAGGAGATAGTAAGAGAGAGAGAGAGAGAGAGAGAGAGAGAGAGAGAGAGAGAGAGAGCAAGGGAAATTAAATAATGAAAGAGATGTGAATAGAGTGGTAATTGAAGGAATTCCAAATAAAAACATCAGATGAACAATAAGACTAAATGAGAATACACCATGGCACACAATAAGAAAGGAAGCGGGTAGAAAGAAAATAGTAGTAGAGCCCTAAAGTTGTGAGGGAAAAATAAGCAGAAGCAGTAACGACACCCTGGAAAAAATATATTGGATGCAGGCATGCAAAGATTAGTACAAGGATTGGAGAAAAGGGGTAAGGAATGGAGGAATTAACGACAAGAGAGCGGCCCTAAAAAGAACAGGATGATCCATCAGAGTTTGGAATGAGTATCTGAGGGCAGGGAAGACAAAGAGAGACGAAATTCTGGAGAAGATAGTTGCCATAGAGATAGAGGAGACAGATAAGAAAATTGAAAAATCAATATATGTGAAAGAATTGAAGGATAATTTAGGGGAAGAAAGAGATATATACAGAGGAAGTGAAGTAAGGGCAGCAAAAAATGGTCTGGAAATACTAGGGAGAATTAGGATAGGAAACGAGACTAGAGAGAGCGAATACTAGAGGAAAGAGGAGGAAAGTGTAGGGCGTGCAAGAAAGAGGTGGCATCATTGAGACACGTATTGATGGCATGTGAAGTGACAGGGACAAAAAATGTAGATTGGAAAATCCAGGTGAGTGGGAATAGAAAGAGCGTCTGCAAATTAAACGAAATACTCTGGAAAAGAAAGAGAAGGAATATGTGAGATAGTGAGCAATGAAGAAGCGCCCTAAGCAATGTGGGAAGAGGGAACGCAGAATTGAAGAGCCATCTATAGGATAGGGGATAGGAGGATTGTAGAAAGCACCACCGGCAATGAGCAAAACAATGAGACATAACCTGCAAAGTCTTTTTCACAAATTGTTAGCAATAGAGAAGGGTGGAAAGGAGAAAATAGCAAGGATGAACGGAGAGTAGTAGAAGGAGATAATGCAGGTGAAAAAGAAGAGATGCAGAGAGATAGAGGAAAGAAGGGTGAAAGAGAAATTGGAGAAGAAAATCTAAGTGTTGGAAGAGAGAGTTAAGGAGCTGGAAGGACAGTCATTGGAGGAGAGAAAGGGAAAGTAATGAAGTGGCAAGGGAAGCAGCTGGGACGAAGGGGAAAGTAAGGAGTCTGAAGAAGGAGAGGAGAAGAGAGTCAGAAGCGAAGTAAGGAGAGTTCGAAAAGGAGGGTCTGAAGACATTATGTAGAAATATAAGAATAAGGTGCTTATTTTAAAGGGAGGGCACAGATGGAAAAAGGAAAAGGTGATAGAGTGGTTGAAGGAAAAGGTAGGAGTAGCATGCAAAGTTGAAGCCATAAAAAACAGAAAGGACTGAGGAAAGGGGGGTGAATGGGCAAGAAAGAAAATCGCAAGGATGGAGAAGTGGAAATCTTTGAGAGAAAGAATTGCAAGATACTAGGCACTAGATGAGATGAGAAGAGTATCGAGGAAGGCAGAGTTTGAAAGTGCAAGGATTCAGATTGAGGCTAAAAAGGATGTGAATGGCAACAGGATGGAGACGGGGAATGGTGAGAAGAGTCCTCACATAGGTGAGAAGAGTCTGAGAGAAGCACACATACTCACCAATTTACACTAAAATGTTAAAAATAAGATTTGACATTTTGTATAAATTGTGTAAATATAACTTTAAGTTGATAAAATACTAATAATGTAATAATATTATAAATAAAAGGTACACTTAGATTAAAATTTTGACTTTTTGAAAATCTGCTTCACTCACTCCGGAGGAATATTATATTTAAAAAGAAGAATATGTATGTAATAGTGGTAACTGCAACAGTATCTGAACTGGCAACAGTGAATGGACACCTTCAAGAAAAATTAAACACAATAAGTTCTATAAACCAAATGTACCTTCAATAATGATATCTTTCGAATCCTAGAAGATTATTTTGCCGGTGCCGACGAAAACTATTCCGCATGAATATTTTTGTGGCGGTTTTTAGTTAAGATTCTTTTCGTAGTGAAAACAACAAAATTTTGAGTTTTCGTCGGCACCGGCGATTTATATTATTTCATATAAGGCGTATTAGACAATAGGGCATAAAAGTTAACAAAAATGTTAATCGCCGGGCAGTCAAACTCTTAAACGAAATATCCGATATTCTGTAAGCGCCCACTAGATTATTGTTAGTTTGGTATGTTTTTAAAGATAATAAATGTATGGTTTTAATAAACGTAATGAAAGTTAAAGACTTAAGTTAAGTTTATGTTCTGATATTATTTAAACATAAATAATTTGCTTTTGTTTAATTAATAAGAAATTTATATACTGGTACGGTTTCACATTCCGTGCCCCAGTAAATGAACATAAGTTTTAAGGTTAGAATTGATATTCGAAATGGACGTTCATTCACTGGCTCACAATAGTGTTCATTTACTGGAACAGTGTGTTTATTCACTGGATTTTCATGGGTTTTTTATAATTTATTATGTTTAAAATTATTTTTAAAAAACATATTGAATACACTAAGTTTAAATATTTAAAATTTTATCGGAGAAGATTTGAAACCATAACATATTCTTTTAATTTTAAAATAAAATAGTATAAATGTTCATTTCCCTAAACATACATTCACTGGTGTAGTCAACCTATTTTTAAGTTTAATAAGTCTGAAAAGAAAGGTAATTGTATCAAGTTTTTGTAAAAAAAAATAAGATAACATTTTGGTCATTGATTCTATTCTATATATCTATCTATTTTTTCAGATTTTAACACTGCCTGGTCCCCTTAAAATGGGTGCACATCTGAACGTAAATTTATTTTCCTGCTCTATCAGAATCTGGCCTTTAAATAACCCCTATATTTAGTCTCTGCATCAAAACCAAGGACATAATTATATGGCCCTCTTAAGGGGCTACCGTATACCCACATTACAGATTTTTTTTTCAGTCAATAAATTTTAAGACTAGCAACTAATATGGACCAGACGCACATTCTCTAGTTTTTACAGAATGTGTCTCTGCAATAATAATTATGTTACTTAAATTAAATTAACAAATAACGAAAAACTGCATTTGTCGGTAACTGTGTTTAAAGTATATAAGTAATGCAATATTTAATTTTATATAATGATTTTGGGATAGAGTGTGATAAGAATATCTTTATCTTTTTTTTTAATTAATTTACTAATCTAATAATTTTTTTTTTTAAATTACGTAAATCTAAAAATTTTGTCCAATTTTAAACATTATTCATTCGTTTTTATGTAAGATATACAACAAATTTTCAAAAAAACATGTAGGATGAAAAAAATTCCTTACAGAATGTTTTACATAATGTTTTACACATTTTTTCATCCTTTATGGTAAACATCCACTTGATCACATCGAACACTACAAAGTCATGCGATGAGTTAAATATAAAATTACAAAAAAATAGGTTATAATACTATATTTTGATTTATTTATTTTACTAAATTTAAATAAATAATATAAAACATAGTATTACTGTCACCTCGTATATTTACTAAATTCTGGAGGAGTTCCTGAACATGATATACAGGTGTCCAGAAACACTCAGGATAACGAGAAGTCGACTTTAAGGAGCATCACCTGGGACAATGTTGATAGGCAAACAATAGAGAAGTGTTTCTAAAGTCGCCATCCAGGAGATCAGACATACCCTCACAACAATGAAACGTCGCTTATACAGAACTCCACGTGCGGCAATGTTGATAAGCAAAAATGAGGGAGATATTCCATTAGACGACGCGCCCCCTCCCCACTTGGGTCACTGTAATCATGTAATAATTCGGTAGAGCACCCTGAAGACGAAGTCCTGATGTCCATAAATAGACGAGGGTTGCAAGACATCGTCTGCAAGGAGCGTCACCAAGGACAATGTCAATGCGCAAATAATCGTAGCGTTCGTGGAAACCGCATTAGGTCTTGAACTGTCTTAGTAGAATGCAAATAAAAGTAACCACTTCCAAAGTTCGGTAATGGTTACCAAACAAAAAACAAAACAAGAGAGCTATTTTCTGCTTATTTACAAGAAAGAACCGCGGAGTGGGGAGAACTAGCATATCTCTATGTCCCTTTCTTTCTCCCATGAAGACTACCTCAGAAACCCCCCACCACCACGACCTATGCCTGCAAATAACAGAGCTGATCTCTTATTTTGTTCTGTAACCATTACCAAACGAATGAGAACTAGTCTCATAAGAATGAGCTGATCTCTTATTTTGTTCTGTAACCATTACCAAACGAATGAAAACTAGTCTCATAAGAATGAGACCGATTAATATGATGTTAAACATAGTACCTTCCCCTACTCGAAACTCGAAAACTGCAATGGATCCCAAATATTTTTTTCCGTGTAGCTGACAAGGATCACTCTCGGGACGACGTAACGTCGCTTATAAAATGCTCCACCTGAAACAATGTCGATACACAAAAATTGGGCAAGTTACACTTTAGACGATGCATAGGCATCCAGGAACATCGTTGGGACGATGGGACGTCGTCTTCAGATTGCGCCACCAGGGGTGATATCGATAAGAAAAAATTAGGGAAGCGCACATGGTGACTATGTCTAAGTGACCAGCAACACTCGCGATAACGGAGCGTCATCGTCAGAGAGCCCTACCTGGGGAACAGTCGATAAGTAAAAATTCGGCAGACTTTCCGAGCTTGGAACAGGTGTCCTGGAACACCCCCAGAACGACGAGATGTTGTCTCCGAAGAATTCTATCTAATCCTACTCTATACGCAAAATTCGGGAGATGTTCCTGGACACGATGTTCAGGTTACAGGAATATACGCGAGACAACGCGGATTCGGCGAGCGTCAAATAAATCACTGTCGATACTAAAACATTCAGGAGGGGTTCCTGGTGGCGACATATCGGTGTCTATAAACACACTCGGCATGGCGCAGCCTGGTTTTCAGGAAGCTCTACAGGAGGCAGTGTTGATCCGCTAAAAATTGGGAGGTCTTCTTATAGACATCGCCCAGGTGTCTAGGAAAATCTTAGGATCGTCTTCGTAGTATGGCAACAGGGGAACTAACGTTCGTAAAAATTCGGCAGATCGACCTTAGTGGAGACGATGTCTAGGTTTCCAGGAGTGCCCTTGAGAAGGCTGGACGCCATCTGCAGGGAGCCCTATCCGGAGCATCGTCGCACAGTGGGATATTTGGCACTTTTTTGTGACAAAATTAAATATCTTGCGATCCAAACCGATAAAGACATAAGCCAAACGGCATTTTAAAGCTTAAGTAATGCTGTGAAGAGGAAAATTAATTCCGATTCATTAAAAATGATTTGCTGACCTTGAAATCCTAGATCAAAGGTTAATTTTTTGAAAAAATGGAATATCTCGCGATCGAAGATAGATAGAGACAAACTAAACGGCATTTTAAAGGTCAAGCAATGCCCAAAAGTGAAAAATTATTTAGATTCATAAAAAATGAATTTTCAACCTTAAGATCGAAGGTCAAAGCAAATTTTTTTCAAAAAATACATTTTTGATTTTGGATTTCAGGACCGGCTATTGATTTTTGCAGCACTGTCGATATAAGAAGATTCGAAAGGAGATACTAGAGAAGATGTTCAGGAATACTCAGGATGCCGGAATCTCGTCTTCATGTGTGTAGAAATACAGGAGATTCGCCGTACATAGTCTTCCGTGATCATCACTTGGGGCTATATCGATACGCAAATAATTGTAGCGTTCCTGGAAAATATTTCTAGCTGACCATGACCACTCTCGAGACGACGGAACGTCGTGTTCTGGAAGCGTCATCTGGGACAATGTTGATAGGCAAAAAATGTGGAGGTGTGCCAGTAGCGACGTCCAGGATGGACCGGGAGCCCGTGACATTTTTTTTGAGTATCTAAGTGAATTATAAATACTATATTATAAATTCATATAAACATGCCCTTGTGTCATCGAAAAAGCACACCAGCGGAGTGGCGCAACAAAAAAAATGGGCAATATAGAAAGCCAATAGATTCCTTTTAGCGCCCCAATAATAACACAGGCCCACAAAAAAAAAAAGTTTCCTGCGCGGTAGACCAGACCATGTAAACTTTATGTTTTTGGGGTCGCTGAATCCGAATCCGTGGTCCATTTGACCC
>JAXIUT010056257.1:0-10247 GCA_035586675.1 Eurytoma californica | reverse complement strand
GATTGATCCGTTGTACCTGGAGTTGTCACCAAAGCCTAAATTTTAAAATTGGTATAAGTTAGGATAACAGAGGTTTAGAGACTTCTGAATCGGCTAAATTTGTCAGAAATTTAATATATTTTTATTATATATTATAAAAAAATTGTTTTTTATCGTAATTTTGTTTGTAGTCAGTTATTCTGTAACAAAAATTTAAGGTATAAACCCCCTTAAATGTATTATTCTATTCTTTAAAAAAATTTCTAATCAACGTCCAATTTAATTTTGAATTATTACGCACGAAAGGTGCTTTCTTTTAAATCAATCTAGGAAACTTCGGTGATTAATTTAAAATTAATTTTCTTCGGATAGCAAAGAAATGTTTGAATACCGAAAAGATCTCAATAAATGAAAGAATTGAAGAATATAAGTATGAGCAGGTAATCGTAAACTTGTAGTAAATATTTTATTTATAATACTCTGTTACTGTCAGAAACTCCCATCAAAATAAACAATCGGACTTTGAATGTAAGAAATATTTCGCAGAATTTGAAGCTACTATTTAACTTTCAAGTACGTTGAATTGGTGTCTTCCAGTTTCAATTTGTAGACAAATTCGTAAACACCATTGCCGCGGTCGTCACTTGCAGATTGTTATTTCATTAAATTCGTTTCTCGCGCCCAATTACATCCGACAAAAAATGGCAAACGCTTTAGAAGCTTTGTTGAATCCTCATTCAGCGCAATGCCAAGAATATTTTCTGCAAGGTTCCGTTCGCCTTGAGCACGTGGCTAAAGTGCTGTCGATACTGCGGGGTATCTGCGACAATTCTGAAGATGATCACGAAACTTTTATAGATCACGAGGTGCGCTACCGTGGCTGGGGTTACGAGTAAGTAGTTTAAAAGAAAAGTCATCAGATTACAGTAGTGTTTTAATAATATTTCTACACTCGATTGCTCAACTGGCAATAGCCGTTGTCAGCTCGGAGTACGCTCCGTAAAGTTGTTTGGTCCGTTTAGTCTCATATACTCGGTAAAGTAAGTGGACAAATTTATTACAATCCTTAGAAAAATTTTAATTTTCGTAGTAAAATTATTATTAAATTTTTATTTTTAATTGTAAAATTTGGTATCATTGCACGGAGAAAAGATGTATACTAAAAATTGAAATAGTCTATTTAAAAGATCTCACAGATTGTCTTTGTTGAAAAAATTGCAATAGTTTTTTGTAAAAATTACTAATTTCTTTTAAAATTCAATAGAAATCTAAGAAATTTTACTACAGTTCTATCCAATAAGGACGGTCTGTGATAAATTTTAAAGAGACTATTTTATACTGATCTTATTCTATTCTATTGCAATTTTTAGTAGAACTTTTTACTACGCCCTCAACCTAAAACAATTTGTACTAAATTTGTCCACTTTATTTTTTATCGGTGTAAATAATAGTCTGTCAGGTATTAAAAGAAAAATATGTCTGTTGTGCAGCAGGGGGAGGTATAGCCCGTTCAGTGTGCGCGTGATCCGTTCGTTGGACCGCGAAGAAGAGCCGTACCTGCTGAGCTACGTGGGCTTGCCGCAGCCGCATATCCAGGGGCAGCCGACGGCCATGCGCGCCAGAATCGACGTCCGAGTAACTAGCACCATAACCGAGTTCCTGCAATACTCCGGCTTCGAGAAGAGCACCGAGATCGTAACCAGCGGCTACCAGTACAAGAAGGGCCGCATGAAGATCACCGTCGCCAGAATACAGAGGCCCGATTCGACCACGCTGGTCGGCATACGTCCCATCCCAGGCAGCAAAGTCGTTTATTGCTTCGTCACCGACAGCTACCTCGTGGAGGTGAGCGTCCTGGAGACGAGCGCCGTCGCGCCGCACTTGAGGACTGCCATCGGCATGGAGGTGAGGCGGATCGCCGATATGCTCAAGCCAATAGTTGACATGGCCATACCGCAATAGACTGGACTAACTTACACTGCGAGAAATGGTCTAGTAAAAATTTCTATACTGTTTGAGAAAGTGGTTGCCATACTTTTTTCAGAATTTAAGTCCGTAACCACTTTTCGATAAAGTATCCCTTAGGAAAATAAACTACTAATTGCCAATAGTTTTACCAATAGCTTTTTTAGAACAACTGGTGTAACTACTGGAAGAAAATAATTGCTTCCAGTAGTTATGACTGTAGTTCCAAAAAAACTATTTGTAAGACTATTGGCAATCAGTAGTTTTGCCAGTAGTTGTACCAGCAGTTACGCCTGTAGTATCTTTTCGTAAGGGATGGTAATTTTTACTATAGACCCTGTGTAATTTTTATCAATGTATATAGGTACTCTTTGGTTTTTACACTTTTTTTTAATTACCTTCTTATTTGTGAGTAGAAGCAGTTTCTTTTTTACGTATCAATGACAATTGCATAAATTACTGACTGCACCGTACATACGGCGATAATAATGTTGAAAGGTATACCAGGTACTAGAAAATTATATGACTAATTGAAATTAATAATTTAGAAATCTTTTAAGTAGAATGATTGGGTCTTTGACTTATTTTTTTAAATTTAAATAACGATAAAGTTTTGTTGAATTACAAACTGATCTTTTACGATCTTCAATTTAAGGTAATAGATCAGCAGTAGTAAAGGTTTTTAAAATCATCAGCCTATAAGCGGAAACTCAGCTAATATAATAAGTCGAGTTTCCGGGTAAAAAATTCATACGTGATTATAAATAAAGCGAAAGTCGTAAAATTATGTATGCATTAAAGAATAAATGCTATAAAAAGCCGATTTGCATAACACCGCTTGGATTTATTGTTTTCCTTTTTTTATTCGCGGCGATCATTTTATTGAAGTTAGAATGGCAAGCTCAGTCGTAAATCTCCTTTTTTCAAAAAAGACCTTATTCAAGCAAAGCGAGATCTCCTTGCCAGAAGGTTCTAAACTTTTACTTGAAAATGTTAAAGCTTTCATGCATTATTTAATGTTTTTTTTATCGCGCATTTATTGTATTTATTTTTAGAAAATTATTGGCTTTACTCCCTTTACACAATATTGTAAAACTGACTTTTCGAAAAGTAGCGCATTTGTATGTAATAACTAATATTTTAAAAACCTAATAACCTTTTCAATCATTCGATTCAATATAATAAAGTTTATTTACTAAAAAATAAAAAAATTTAATATTTAAAAGAAAAAAGCTCACAAAACTCTTTATACGATTAATAAAACGTGTTTTAAATTTTCCTCTCTAAAAGCAGAAAAACTACGCTTTACCCTTTTTATCTCCCACATTATCCCTTTCCATACCGTAAAAGAAACACCTCCCTAAAACCTCTTTTTTTTTAAAAGAAAGAAGCGATACCTCAAACTTTAACGAGGAACTCTGGAATGAAGATTGCGGAAACGCGCAATCGAACTACGTCAAGCTGCTCGGCGAGCTTCAATTTTCCGGGCGATGTATCTCCCCCCCTCCTCGTCTCGAGCCCTAGATAAACCACCGTCCGAGCCCTTCACGAGGACGTAAAAAAAAAAGAGAACGGGAGAAGCAGCGAACATCGTACCTCCTTTTACGCTCCTCGTCGCATTATCCCGCCGCGGCGTATTCATATGCGGGCGCACGCGAGCGGCACTTTCGGAAGCTCGCAAGCGCGACACACTTTCATCAATTATTCATGGGCTTAATATTCCGCGGTGGGGTGGGCGTATCGGCTGACGCGCGCGAAATTCCTCGCTCCGCGGGATGCCCCGGCGGAAAAATGCATCGACGCAAGAGGTTGCGGTAATCGCGGGCGGCCGAGACTTTTCCCCGGCTGCGAAAATCGCGGTGGTAGCGCCGTTGAAAGCCTCGCGAGGCTGACGCGCCAAGTACGCCGGGGTTACGCTAACGCCGGTGCGTGCTAGATAAACTTGTAAATTAAGTTGCTGCGAGAATGAAGGCAAAATGTTATAATCGAGTGAACTCGCGGCTTGGAGAATTTAATAGTTGCCCCTACGTACCGTTTTGCGAATGTCGTAATTCAATGTTTAAAATTGCTGGAAATGTTTGGAAAATAATCATAACGTTATTGAGGGGAATGTAATAAAATATACCCTTAAAAGAAGGTGTTATATTATAGGCAAAGGAAATGTTAAAGAAGTTTATTAAAGCTTTTAAAATCTTTATTTAGAAAAAAACGAAGCACTTCAAGTGTATGTTTATTTTACTGAAATTACAAAATGTTGGGATCAAAAGAATTTTTAAACAACCTTATAATTTCATTAAAAATAATAATAATAGATTCTTATACTGTGAAATGCTTTGTATGAACTAATGTGAATGGACACATTAGGGAAACTTCATTAAACAGTTTACAATTCAATGATTACTCATTAATATTCTCTAAATGCGACAGTGCATTTATACGTCTGTAAATTTAATTATGTAAATATGCGCACAAAATAATTATAATAATTGCACTGAAAGAAATTTGTAATAAAGTCTGCGTTGAAGATGCACTCGTCGAATGATTTGTAATTTGCATTTTTAACGGTTGGCTATAGTAAACATTTTTATACGAAAAGCTCTAAAAAAATATTGGAAATTTGAGATCTTTTCTTTTAGAATTTCCGGAGCTTTTACTGTAAAAATTACGGAGCTTTCCTTGTAAAAATATCCCCCTGTCAATTATCCAAGAGTTGGATAAAATTAAAATTTTTACGTAAAAATTTCCAGTATGCCCAACAGCGATGAAATTTTTTCATAGATCATTTTAACGGAGAGATCCATCGTAAATTTCACAAGAAAACATTAAACAATCCACAAAAATGTTGTTATATTAAAATACTCAATCAACTTCCAGTCACTCACACAGTTACAATTGCACCGAATCCAATCCTCTGCGAAGCGCAGAAAAGACCTCAAACGTATCGTCGAGCTCTCCCGTCTAAAGGATCAATCGAGAAGAAGAGTCGCGCGGCGCCGAGCGCAAAAAGAATCGGGATAAAAGAGGGAAGTTCGCGCAGCCTTCGCTCGAGACTCGAGAGTGAAAGAGTGCGGATTGGCGCGAGAGCCGAATGCGAATTCTCGGGGAGAGGAATCTCGAGGCGGCCGCGCGCCACGGGGAGGACTATGCAAATTGCCGCGCGGACCACCGCTGGAGATTGCGCATTTGTGAGCGCCTCCCCCCCCCCCTGGTTATCCATTGTTGGCTCCGTGGCCGCGGGGGAGTCCCGTCGCGCTCCGGACTTTCGCGGACTTCCTGCTCTCGTTCTTTTTTAACTCGAGCTCCTCTATCCCCGGTGTTTTCAATTATCCGCGTCGCGCGGTGCCCTTTGAGACGACGTCGGATCGCGAAATGCCTTTTGAGGGGTCGAACTCGAGCGGAAGTCGCGGTGCGATTGCGACTCGCTCTGACGGTTATCGGTTTCGCGATCTTTTGTCTTGGATACTGATTGGGCTTTTTTCGTTAGCAAAGGAGTAAATATTTCGACGTAATTTCCTTTATTCAGTCGAGTTTGAATTCTTTTGTAGTTTGCGAATGATATGCTTCTTTCAGAAAAGTAACAATACGTTCGCGGTGTACTTGCTAGGCTGACGCGTATAAGTAGAAACAGACGAGTTCGGTAAGACGCGGTTTCTTAATTTACTAATGTTGCCTACTATAATAAGAACAACTTCGTGATTAAAGTAGATCATTTTAGTATCAGAAAATAAAATCGCTGTTAGTACCTGCAGATTTAATCTTCGCCATCTTCATAAGCAAGATCGAAATCAATTTAAAATTCCCCTTGCAAAAAATCAGCTTATTGTATTAAAGCGGCCTCTCCGATCATCCCTGCAAGCACGAGGGCGCGCCTCTGAAAGCGTCCTTGGGAGAGGAGGCGGACAAAATTAAGAAGCGAACAAAAAAAAAAGAATTCATGCATTTTTAAAAGGTTTCCTCTAGATAAGATTACAGCGTCCACTCGACGAGCGTCCAGTACTTTCCTCCGTCAGGAGCTGAGAGAAAAAAAGCTCTTCTCCGAGCGGCGCGCAACCCGGAATTTTCGAGAGAACAACCTCGGAGGACGAAAATCCCCGCGTCCACTTTACATTTAAATGCGTGTAGCCAGCGGGGGCCGAATATAAATACCGAGCGAATATCTTTAATTGAAAATGATCCGCTCCGCGCGGCGCTTTAATTTCTGCCGTCGGCCGCATGAAATTTTCATCCGGCATCTCCCTCCGCGCTGTGTACACGTATACACGTAAGTGTGTATTTACGTTAGACTCGGCGGGCGGGCGCCAACTTCCCGCGAGATTTAATACTCTCGGCGCTTATAAAGCATTCGCTTTCCTGGGGGGAGGCGGCCGCGGCCGGCCATGATGAATACGGAAACGCGGCGCCTGTTGCTTCCAACGCGAAACTCGGAACTCCTCTCCACCTTTTCTTTCGTCCTCACCTCCCGCATCGACTGGTCGAAGTTTCTGAAAAATTCAAAGCGCAGGGAGGGGTGAGGTTCTAATCGCACGCCACGGGAAATTAAAAGGGTCCTTGAACCTATTCTCGAACGCGATGTATTTTTCAAGCGGCGAAGGGAATCAGATTTCACTATACGCTTTTCTCTTTATGCTTTCGGTTCGTTTTTTTCCTTCTGGTTGGTTTATTTTTTTTCTTTTTTTTTTCTTTTTTTTCGACTGCGGTGGAATGTGAGTAATCTCTTGGTTTCGAGCGAGCGAGTGCATTGATTTTTGATATAACGCTGCTGCGGCGGGCTTTAGAGAATCTTTTTCGAGTGACGCGCACGAGTGATGCAAATCGAAGCCGCGTTGTGTACTTTCCATCGAGAACTGCGAAGTTTTTAGCTTTTAGTTGATAAATTAATTTCTTTTCACGGGCTTTAAAGGCGATAGCTTTGTACAGCGGATTTTCCGCAGTAAATAAATATTCGTAGAGTAAAGTGTCCGCTGAGCAGCCCCAAAAAATAACGAAAATTCCAGCGGCATTTTCGAAAATATTTTACGCGACACTCTCGTCTGTCGTCAAAGCCGAGAAACAAAATCGAATATCGAGATACATTCGGAAAGTATATCTAATGATTTATCAACCGCGAATTCACCGAAATCGCGCTCATCTCGAGCGTCAGCCGCGCGCGAGTGCGTCACGCTGACAAATCGAAATCGATAATTAATCGATCAAAGAGCCGCACATTTATCAGCGCCTCGCCGGCGGCGGCGCCGCGACAGCGAGCCCCGAGGCAGCGAAATAGGCGAAACGCGCGCCTCTCCGAAATCCCCCTCGGGGTGTGATAACAGCCGAGCGACGAAGAAAATTGTCGGCCGAACGTTTGCGCGCGCACCCGAGCTTTTCGACAAAGGCCGACGTTCAAAGTTTGCCGAGCGCGCGCCCGAGGATGGGTCTGCAGGCGTTCGCGGCACAATGCGCCACGACGCGAGCTCGACGAAAATTGTAATTTTGAGGTAACTTTGAGGCGCGAGACGCGTGTTTCTAGGGGACGGGCGTTTGTTTAAAAGGCACCGTTAATTTTCGTTGGGTGATAACAAATTTTGTAGGTTTTTTATAAGCGATATTTTTATGGGGGATAGTCTGTTCGGTAACGGGGGCGTAAAGTAAACTTTTTTTAGGGAGTGTGATAAAATATGATAAATGATAAAATTCATAATGCACAGTAGTTATCTGTAAATTCGCAAGTTTATTTTACGTTCATAAACGTATGCATAAAAACATCAGAAATATAGAATCTACTTTTTAGATTACTAAACAACTAACATTAGTGTTAGTCAATGTTACATAATTATGTTTTAATGCAGCTTTAAAATGAATAAAGTATCTACATTTCCTGAAATGGAGTTTCTACTATTCATATATTAATTTTACTGATTTTTCGATAATGTTTTCACTTGTTCCTAATCCAGCGGATTTTACTAGTTTGAAATAGATTTCCGGTTTTTTCTGTTCACGAAGGGCAAAATTAAGGGAAAACCTAATTAAAAACAGCTATTATGTCTTAATTAGTATTATATATTTAGTAGTTCGTCAAATTTACAAGAATTTTTAGGAGAAAGCAAAAAAAAATAAAGTGCGAGGAAATATTTTGGTCCCATACACCAAGAAAATGCATAGGTCGCAATATCGACAAGAACAAAATTGCAGATTCACTTCCGGAATGCCATGCAAAGAGAACCTAAGTCTATTTCTGTCAGTGACACTTGATTACAATGATTTCAAGAATTCAATCGAATTTTTTTCAACGATTACATGATTTTTTTTACAACCAGTTATAATCGAGTAAATGGTAGATCATTAGTAGCTTTCTTGACCGCCTGGCCATTCCGACCTACAGGTGGCATATATAAAGCTGAGGCTGTAGACCCGTTAGTGGGAAACATCAAGCTCAGCGTCCATCTAGCGGTAAGAATGTAATGGCTAATTAATCACTGTATCAACGCTTCATTTTAATTTAAATGAATTCACTTTGAATGAATACGCAGAAAATAACTCGAACATTCCATGTATTTTCAATATTCATTCAAATAGCTGAAGAGGTGTGAGATCTGACGATTGACAACTTTGAAATAACAGCAGAAAAGTTCATTGAAAATCTGATTAATTACTACTCCTACACAAATGATTATTTAATAATCTATTTAGATTACTTGTAATTACGGTAGTGATTTTTCATTTATAAATCATAATGATTGGCTAATTGTTCTAGGTTGGATTTATTAATTATTAACTAAGAAATTAAAAGTTTAATTAACATTGATTGCAAAGTGATTGCAAAGTGATTGCAAAGTGATTTGTGATTTCGCGGAATGAATAACCCCTCGGGAAAAAAGTACCTCTTTAAAAAGTTTATTTTTAGTAGAGAAAAATAAGTCATTTTTGTGAAAGATTTTCTGTTGGAATATGGAAAATTTGTAATCTTTACGGGTAGGGTTTCGATTACTGTTTTAATTTTAGATGGCTCAATAGCTCGTAAAATCCAACTTCAGAGGTTTACCGTGCATACCAAAATACATAGAACTTTGATATTGCACATCGCATAGACCACCTTTTGACTAAAATCATTACAAAGGTAAACGCAAACATAATTAAAAACACTCAAAGCAATTAATTTAACTAAAAATAACACTTGTTGGTAAATCATTAGAAACATCAAATATTCCGCTATATGTTCAATAAGCACGAAGTAAATTCGAACAATAAGAAAAAATTTCTTAGGTGGGAATTTATCGATGTTGAATGAGTACAACTGATTTTTAATATTATCAGTACAACGTTTCGATAACTGAATCGTTATCCTTCTCAAGTACTAGAATTTATTTAAGAGATTTTTTTATACTACAAGTCAATTTTTTATGAATACAATATAAATTACAATTATTCGTCTTACCTAATTTACAATCAGTGTTATACTTCGTCATGATTTCTCTTTGTGATTGTTTTCTTTCTCTCTCGAGATTTTTTTCTATATTATAATAAGAAAAAATACTGAACGAAATTAATATCCTATTTTTTAAATCTTATTTTCAATAAATATAATTACTACATTACATAAGCAGCTTAGATAAAACCGTCTTTTATATCGCTTGCAAAATAATTGTAAAAAAAACAGCTGAAATACATCTCTTCCCCTTTTTAGCGGACGGTTAACTCAAACGCAGACGTAACTCAAGCAGCTTTTGTAGCGTAACGAGTCTCCGCGGAATTTAGAAATCTTACTTTGAATAGTCGCTGACGTCGGGCGGTCTCCGTAACTCGAAATAAAAAGCGCGTTAACGAGATAGGAGTTACGAAAAATGGCGCCGGCTCAGCTGCAATTTTCGCGAGTTACGGCGCGTAGTTTATGAGGGAAGATTGATCATCCGCGGGAAAAAGGAGGAAGAAAAAGAAGGGGAGAAAGTCCGCGATGCGAGACCTTGGCGCGCGCGCGCTGGCTTCTTATCAAACCTGCCGCCCGCAGTGATATACAACCTCGGTGTAAATATTAATTATGAAATCAGCGGTATAATACAGGAAGGTGGCCTTTTGATTGCGCACGGACGCTTCATTGATAAGAATGACGCGTGCGTTCACCGGCGAGTGAATAAGATTTTGGTAGAAGATACACTTATTACATTTTGGGAAACATTTTTTTTTCTGTGAAGTTACTTAATTAAGTCGTTTAATTCATTAATTACGAAGTTTTTTAGTCCAAATAATTTTATATTTTTTTTGTAATCGCATAAGATTTGTAATGCACGTTGTAAATGTAAGTAAACATTAATTAAAAATTACTTTACACT